>BSBK01009891.1:0-32500 GCA_027943335.1 Chamaecyparis obtusa | reverse complement strand
CATCATCAGTTTGGCTCAAATTGTATCATCCTTATTACAACAACTTGCTTCCTTAACTCAAAACAAGTTTAGTATTCCTACATGTGACATGGGAATTCCTTTGTCTAGGGATATTATCCAAACTCCTGTTCCTCAGCAAGTTGATATGCCTCATCTTGAGAATTATAATGGAAAGGGAGATCCTGTTCATCATGTTAAAACATTCCAAATCCTTTGTAGTGATTATGCTCATGACCATAGGATTTTTACCAAACTGTTTGCTCGAACCTTTTGTGACAAGGCCTTATAGTGGTATTGTTCCTTTCCTCCTTATTCAATTGATTCCTTTCCATAGCTTACTAATGCCTTTATTCAACAATTTTAAAACAATATTGGTCCGCAAGTGTCTTTGATAGATTTAATGCATTGTAAACAAAGTGCTAAAGAAAAATTGACTGAATTTATTGGTAGATTTAAGCATTTGCATGCTCAGATTTCTTATCCTATTCCTAATATTGATATTCAATGTATGTTTATTTCAAATTTGCAAAATGATATTAGAGATAAGATTCTGCTTACTGAATTTACCTTTTTTAACAACTTTGTGCAGTGCTTCATCATTATCAATTACAAGTGAGTCAGTTTGAGAGCAACACTCCAATGGCTCCTGTTCCAGTTGATAAGAGTGATGCAGCTCCTAATCCAAACAAATTAAAAAAATTCAACAATTATTTCAAGATAAACAAACAAGTGAATGCAGTTGCTAATCAGCTTGTTGTTGCATCTCATAATGCCACTTCTGCATCCACTACTTTTTGATTAAATCGTATGTTTACTCCTCTTTCTAAAACTTTACATGCTATTATGAATAGGTTGTTAGCTGCTAATATGATTACTTTACCTCCTATTTGACCTCTTTTACCTACTACGATTGCATCTAAATCTTTTGATCAAAATGCTTTTTGTCAATATCATTGTCAAAATGGTCATGATACTGAGAGATGTTATTCTTTAAAACATAAAGTCCAAGATCTCATTGATGCTAAAGCTTTATCTGTTGATACTCTGGATAGTAGTGGGAATCAATCTTTTTCTCCTCCTAATCAGAACCTTCAAATCTATACGAACCCTTTACCTACGCATGATACTAATACTATTGCTCAACCATCTACTTAGGAAATTGTATATGATTCAAAGATGGATGATCTTAATCATGTTGTTAATCAAGTGGAGCATGTTGCTAAGCCTATATCTCCACCTCAACCTTCACTTCAAGTTTAATCTCAATCTCTAGTTACACCTAAACCTAAAGTGCAACCTCAACCTAAACCTTGACAACAATTTAAGGATAAAAGACCTCGGGAACTTTTGATTACCTTTAATGACTCTGAGATTATTAAGGCTCTTGATGGTCCCCTTTACATTTCTACTAGGGTTGCTTAGATACCTACTCGTGGTTGTCTTGTTGATCCTACCTCCTTAGTTAATGTTATCACTGAAGAAAATATTTTTATGAAAAGCTTACAATGTGACTTCTATGATACATCAGATGTGTGGATTCAAACTTGTAATGGTTTTCTTTATCCCTCATTTGGTTTTATTACTTTACCGGTTGAAATTTTAGGAAAACTTGTGAACACTACCTATGTTATGGTTCCTACTTCTAATCAATTTCAAGTTAAGCTAGGTTTTCCTTGGCTAACTACCATGCATGATATTGCCTCACCTATACATAAGTGTCTTAAGTTCATTCATGATGGTGAAGTGAAGATGATCAATCATAGTCTATATCAACCTTCTAGGCCTAGAGATTGTGTTGCTCTGGATTTCTTTTGGCCTTCCTTACCTAATTCATGTTCTCCTCACCCTGATAATCTTTTTCAATCCTATCAAGCCTATAAGCATCATAAGATTCTTCAATTAAGCATACCTCCTATGGATCTTAATCATGGTCTTTTACCTACACCTTTGATACCTCCTTCAACTATGGCTTCTTTTTCTGTTAATCAAGTTCCTCCTACCAAACCTATCAAAGATCCTGTGATTGCTCCTCCTATGGTTGATAATCCTATTGATCTTCCTAAAGAACCTGTGAAGGATCCTGCGATTGTTCCTCCTAGTTCTCATCCTATTTCAAATAAATCAAAATGTAGCCAATCTACTAATGAATGTCGTAAAAAGCGTCATGCTCATGCTAAAGCTAAAAGATCTCTACTTTCTGTGGATACATCAATGCATAATGTTGTTACTAATAATGGTGTTCACATGCATGATTATGATGATTATACTCATATCTTAGATCCTATTTTGATTGATTTTGATGACGAAGATACTCTTGATGATATTGATAATGTTAATGATGAATATGAGACTATTGACATTGACATTGATTTGCCAAATATGCTTTCATCTCAATTAACTCTTACACCTAGTATTGAACATAGTGATTCTCAAGAGGATCCTTGTTTGGAACTGGCTATCATTCCTACTATATTGGATATAGTCCCTCTTGCGAGTTACCCACCTACCCTAAATGATATACAATGAGATGGGGAAAGTAGGCAGCACACTTGGTCAACATGTCCTTCGTGGTAACTTTGTTGTGTGTTTGCCTGCTATACTGTGCTTCTCCTGTAATGTGTTTGCTAAATGTTGTTAGATTCTTTTATACGATCCTTATTACTCAGTTGGTATAAGGTGATGAAGGAATCAAAACTATTGTTCAAATTCCTCTATATGTATCTCTATTCTTCTATGCATTGTTCAATGTTATGTTGTAACTGTGCTATTGTTCGCAAATGTTTCCTTGTGTAATCTGCTTGGATTCGAGATATGGTAGCACTAATTCTTTTTGGTCTCCATGTCATGGTCCAAAAAGATTCTCCTTCATATATCTTATGTAATCTTTCCTCATTTGTGATTGTAGTTCTACTTTCTTTGGGGAATGATGTTAATTCATTTACAATAATATCATATATATATTATCTTATGATCATACTGACCCCATGGTAGGTAGATCCCTTCCGTATTCTCTGTATGTTTTTGTGTTATTTCCCTTGATTTGTCTTTGTCTGGGGGCATCTCGACGTGGAAACATAATCAGTGGAGTTGTTTATGTTTCCGTTAAAGCCATTGCTCCTATTAAAGTGTCAGCAATGACTTTAACATGGGGGCATACGCTTTGCTCACTTATTACACAAACGCACTTATGAAAAAAATTCAAAACATGCTAAATCTTCTAAAGGTAATGCACATAAGTTTCTAAATCCTAAGGAAGACACACACTTTAAATTTACTTTTCAATCTTTCTTTTTGCATTAAGAACTAATCCTTAAAGTATGGATTTATATTAGGATCTCTTGATCTCTCTAGTTTCAAACACACATATATTGTGATCCCTTAAGGTTGGAAGTGTCCTTAAGATTGAATCTCTTTTGTTTTTTGTTTTATTCTTATGGAATAGAATATTCCTAAGGATAAATCCTTGATGGGTTGACTAGTGAGTAGCCACATTCACTAAGCGGTTCAATTCCATCTTTCTGGTTGCACCTTTTTCCTATGTGGTTCACAATGGTACATAAGTTCTCATTGGGCGAGGTAATCACACTTTTTCTTTCTTTCTTTAGAGATGTCTCTCTTATCTATGATTTAACAGTCAATGAAGACTTGAGTCCCTGGGGGCTTGGGGTCTCTCTTTATCCCTTAGATTATGATAAGATTATCTTATTATTTTTATCTCCTTTACCAAGAGTTTGCATCGAGTCCATACTCTTGCTAAAGTGGGGGCTTAATGTATCATCTTAAAATGGAAGCACTTCCATGTTAAGAGCATTTAGCCCTCTGAGTAAGTGGTTTGGGGTCATGTTAAGCACCTTGATTGGGTCTTTTCATGTATTTGGCTTTCTCCCTGATTTCCACTTCTTCTCTGCACTTGATTTCTTCATTCTAGGTGAAATTAGGGTTAAGGTCTTAAGGACTTTCTTTATTTTCCCTCTTCTATGGCTCTATTTTCTAGGTAAGGTTCAAAAATGAGACCTCCTAGTTCTTCATGACATCATTCCAAGGATTTTCTATTTGTTCCTGACACTGGGTCCTGTTCAGATATCAATTTCTAATTTTTTGGCATCCCCTGGAACTCCTATTGCAGAATCTAGCAAAGTTAGGGTTTGAGGTCAAAGTTGACCTTAACCCTGACCAGGTCAACATTGATCTCAACCTTGACCTCTTCCCACTAGGATTTCAAATTGTCATTTGCTGGTAATTTAGCTTTCGGGAAAGTTATTTCTCCGCTTTCGAGTCGGCTATTTTAGGCTTTGAAATGGTAAATCCTTTAATTGTATTTAAACAAGGTATATTTTCTAAAGGTGAGGACCTAATTAGGATTTAATTCTTCAAGGTGGCCCATCTAGACAAGTGTACCCTAGATCACTATAAAAGGAGGCCTTCCTCTCTCATTTTCATATCAAGTTTTCACATCACTCAATCATCAAGTTTTCTCAATCAAGCCCTCAAGTGTTCAAGTGCAAGAAAGTCTTCAAGCATTCAAGTGTTCAAGCATTCATCCATCAAGGAGTTCCATTGTTAGCTATTGAAGGATTCAATCTCCTTGGAGCCCCTTTGAAGATCCATCCTTCTCCATTCATTCAAACCTTCTCATATGCAAACATCAAACCAAGATTGGTGTTGAAGATCAAAATACCATTGATTGGAGACATCCTACATTCATTGAAGCATTCTTACTTGTGGATTTGAGGATTCAAATCCTCTACAAGGACTTCAACATAAGCAAGGTGATTTGTTTCAATTACTTTGTTTATGCACAATACAATTTCAATTCAACTTCAAGGTTAATTCCTCAATTGGGGTTTGACCAAGGCAAACCCCACATACAACCAAAAACACCCATTTTATTATAGGTATAGGTGTGAAATCTTAGATCTAAGAGTGAATTCAAATACCCTTTTCGACAATCTTTCAGGATTTGTGAACAGAATCAGAATCAGATTTCAAATAAATAGTGTGGTCTTTGACCTTTTAAAAGGTCAAAGTCAACTTGTGTGAATTTGGAGAAAAGATT
The DNA here is from genome assembly GCA_027943335.1 of Chamaecyparis obtusa. Lineage (NCBI taxonomy): Eukaryota > Viridiplantae > Streptophyta > Pinopsida > Cupressales > Cupressaceae > Chamaecyparis > Chamaecyparis obtusa. The sequence continues at coordinate 27,444 of BSBK01009891.1, read as the reverse complement.
TATGGGTTTTTTCCACTTTGACATTTCCAGTCTAGAACAGGTGACAAAATGTTTAGAAAGATCATACAGAAGCCAAAATTCAACATTTTCCAGATATATCCTAATTCAAGGTTAGTTTTTGCACTTCAATTATTTCAAATTTCAAGCTTGATCCAACTATAGGGAAGTATAGGGTTTCTCTCTCTCTTTCATATTCTTCATAGATTGATTCAATTGTGTATTAACCTCTTGGTTGATCAAATTAGATCTCTCCTTTGGGAATTTAGATTTAGGAGTGAATCTTACATTTTCCCCACACACTTACTCAAATAGAGGTGATTCCAAATTACATACATACATACATATATATGTATATATATATATAGACACACACACACACACACACACACACACACACACACACACACACACACACACACATATATATATACATATATACATATATACATATATAGATGTATAGATGTATACATATATATATGTATACATACATATATATATGTATACATACATATATATATGTATACATACATATATATATGTATACATACATATATATATGTATACATACATATATATATGTATACATACATATATATATATATACATACATATATATATATATATATATATATATATATATATATATATAGATGTATAGATGTATACATATATATATATATACATATATATACATATATATATGTATACATCTATACATCTATATATATATATATATATATATATATATGTATGTATGTATGTATGTATGTATGTATGTATGTATGTATGTATGTATACACACATATATATACATATTGTTAATATGATTTAAAACAATAGAGAGGGAGGGGGTGAATCAGTTGCTCTCAGGTCTTGATGTATAAGAAAAACTTAAAAACTTTTCCTTAGATTAGATCCAATAACCAAAACAAACTCGGTCATCACTAACTCAATAATAGAAACATATGACATTGCAGTCCACTACCCAGCTGTAACTTAACTTGTAAAACATAGAAATGTTCAAACCAAAACATTCACACAAGTATTAACACTAGGATTTATAGTGGAAACCCAATGTGGGAAAAACCACTTTGTAACATTCTACTATTATTTTCACTCTTTTGAAGTGAGCTCGGTGAAAAGCCAACCCTGTCAAAGGTTACAATACACACTGTTAGGTGTGACCTTGTTAAAGGATTTCAATCACCCTCTTAAAAGTGAGCCTTGTTATAGGACTTACATACACTCCATTAGAATGCAAACTTCTTCAAAGGATTTAACATATGACTGTTAGGTCAACCTCTATTAAAAGGATTTTGACTATTACAATGGTTAGAAAGTAGCAAGAATATTGATCTAAAAAATATACAACTCACTTTGAAAATATCAGATTTGATTCCATACACTAATGCTGGTTTACTGACTTTGAAACTTTACCATCTCCATCTCTGATTTGCTTGGAACTTTTCTTCAAGCAACCACCACAATTCTCTTTCAGCCTTTTCTACTTATACAGTCAATAAAACTTTACTGATCTTCCAACATTCTCTTTTTCTTTCCCCCATCCACAGGCATATCTATTGCTCAGGTTCCCTTAATACTTTCCTCAATTAGGTTAACTCATCTTATGCCTCTCAATCTCATTCATAGATCTTAGGGTTAGGTCAGATTCATTGAATCTACCCACTCCATGTTCTTCAGCTTCATTTCTAGAATCATCTCAAATCTCTTAAAGATTTACAATAAAAAAATTTACAGTGCATTTAATGCTTTCAAACAATAAATAAATAAAGTCAACACATTTTACATAATCCAAGAATTCAACGATGTCGGTTCCAAAAATAAATTCTCTTCAAATATAAAAATGCTAATGCTCAGTCAATATTGTCATCAACTACTCGGTCTTCATGTAGAAATCTTGGTCATTACTAAAAATGTTTCCTTGGCTTATACTGTCTTCCTCCACAATTAACTATTGTTCATTCGACACTAGAATTTTTCTCGGCATACACTAACTTGGTCGACACTAACATTACTTGGCTTAAACACGATTTCTCCATTTTTTCTTGGTCAAGCCTACCAGTTTAGTCTTTAGTCTTACTAGGATAAACAATACATTGTCTCATCATTGTACAACATCGTCAAGTACACTTTGTAATATCAAGATAACTCAACCCTTCCCTAGGTGCTATTGTTACCAACCTTTCCCCAATCCTTCACAACAATACAATAGATATAGTACTTTCCTAAGTAGTAACAATCTTACCAATTAAGGTTTGACATCAATGACAATACAACAATTGTTTCAATTGCAATTCCCAACAATCTCCCTCTTTGGCATTGATGGAAACCCCATATGATATCACCTGAATAACACATGGATTACCAACCAATCCAAAAAATTATATGTTCATTAGAGAATTATTTATAATATCCTTAGCTTCATTCTAATTCAGAATCCTATAAGCCTCACTTATGTGACCATCAGAAGTATTCAAATCTCCCTCTATCCCGATCCTTCATTTTAGTTCATCACCCTTACCTTTCAGTGTCATGTGTTATCATATCAGTTCATCTCCCTCTTTGATAAAAATGCCAAAGCAACAACTAAAACATACACCCATCAGATGTAGATAATATCTATGTAGCTCAGTGTTTCTCCCTCTGTCATCTTGCTTATGACTGATTCCTTATCTTTTCTCCTTTTCACAACTCTAGGCCAGCCCTAAAGTGTGACAATCTTCTCCATCAATTTGTCAAATATTCTGTTGTAGCATATTTGATGTAGTGCTCCTAGCTTGACTAGGGATCTTTAGTTAGGGGAAGGACCCCTAATTGACTTCTCAAATACTCATGAGCTTCTCTGGGTAAAGCTTTAGTGAATATGTCTGCTAATTATTCTTTTGTATTCACATATTCCATTCGGACTTCTTTATCTTGTACTAATTCTCTCAAGTAGTGATACTTGATTGTTATGTGCTTGGTCTTAGTGTGCATCACTAGATTCTTATAAATATTGATAGAACTTGTGTTGTCATAGAAAATAACAATAGGTTCAGTGATTTCTTCTTTCATGCCTATCAACAATTATTTTATCCATACCAAATTTGAACAGTTTACTGCAACAGCAACATACTCATCCTTGGCAATAGATTGGGAAATGCAATTTTTTTTTTTTCTCATCCAGGAGACTAATCTCTATCCAAGAAAGAAAGCTCCACCACTAGTACTCTTTCTGTCATCTACATTTGCTACCCAATCAACATCTGTATAAACTCTGAGTTTAAATTTGTCATCCTTCTTATAATATAGACCATAGTCAGCAGTTCCTTTCAAGTATCTCATAATTATTTTCATAGCCATCATGTGTGTTTCCTTAGGATTGGCAGAGAATCTTGCCACAATCCCAATAGCTAGTGCAGTATCTGGTCTACTATGTACAACATACTACAATTTTCATGGATTTGTACAAAGTCTAATTCACTTCTGCAGCATCATCATTCTTAGATAACTTTTGTCTAGTAACCATAGGAGTACTCACTGGTTTAGCATCTTCCATCCCAAAATTTTGTTGTATTTCATTAGCATACTTAGACTGTGTAATGAAAATTCCTTTCTTCATTTGATATACTTGTAGACAAACAAAGAATTTGATCTCACCAAACATGCTCATTTCAAATTCAATTTGCATTTCATTTGAAAATATTTTACACAATGCATCTTGTCCACCAAAAATAATGTCATCCACAATTTTTTTTGCCAACAGGATACCTTTACCTTCTTCATCTTTCATGTACTGATTGCTTGTGTCATTTTTTCTTGAAAATCCAATCTGTATCAAGTAGTTGTGTAACCTCTCATACCATGCTCTGGGAGCTTGTTTCAATCCATATAGTGCTTTGTTTAGCTTGCACACCATGTGTCTTCTATTTGGATCAATAAAACTTTCTGACTATTCTATGTAAACTTATTCTTCTAGTATACCATTTAAAAATGTAGACTTGACATCCATTTGATATACTTTGAAATATTTATAAGTAGCATAGTAGATTTCTTACTCCTTCCAATCTGCTATAGGGGGAAATGTCTCCCCATAATCTATTCCTTCTTCTTGTGTGTAGCCTTTGCATACCAACCTAGCTTTGTTCCTAGTTATTTCACCATTTTCATTCATCTTATTTTGAAACACCCACTTTGTTCCTATAACATTTTTGTTTTTAGGTCTCAGCACCAAAGTCTAAGTATCATTATTCTCAATCTGGTCAATCTCTTCATTCATTTCTTATATCCAGACTTTATTCTCCAATGCCTCTCTAGTTGACTTGGGTTCAAATTCACATAGTAGGCATGTTGGATCCTTAGTCTTACTTCTGGTCTAAATTCTAGTATTTTTGTCTCCAATTATCTATTCAGGCTTGTGATGTCTTCTTACATATTTTTCCAAAATAGGTTCAGCTCTTCTCTCCTCTATTTCATCAGGTTCCCCAACAAGATTATCATATTCATCTTCTGAATGCTCGGCAACTTCTTCCTGATACTCAGCAGCATTTTCTTGTAGCTCGACATGTTCTTGTTCTCTTTCGACACTATTTTCTTGATGCTCAACGGCATCTATCTGTTGCTCAACATTGCTTACCCAAGACTTGGCATCAGGTGTAAGTCTTTTACTTGCCTCTTCTTCTTCCTCAATGTACACAAAAGATCTATAATCTTCTGGTTCTCTTTTGCTATCAGCTTCATTTCTTTCTGCATACTCATCAATTTTGACATTTACACTTTCCACAATTTTATTAGTGTTAGAGTTCAAACACTTATAAGCTTTACTTTTTGTGGAATATCCTAGGAATATGCCTTCATCACTCTTAGCATCAAAATTTCCATTCCTAGTGTCTTATAGTATATAGGACTTACTTCCAAAGATTCTAAAGTATTTAACACTCGGTGCATGCCCATACCATAATTCATAGGGTGTCAGATTTGTACCTTTCTTGATCTATACCTAGTTAAGAGTGTAGATAGCAATGCTTATAGCTTCTTTCTAGTATTTCTGTGCCACAAAGGAAAAGGTAAGAAATATTGTTGCATTGCTGAAGAATAAATTGACACTAATAGTGATGATTTTGAAATTGAGTCATTCCTATTAGTGTCAGTCTGTTTTTAAACAATGTAACAAGATTTCTTACCTTTTCCTTTTTAGTCTTTGTTCCATCGGTAGCTTCTATCATCTTTTCTATCTTTGTATTTTATTTTTCTTTCATCATCTTTATCATTCCTATCAGGACATCTAGCAGCTATATGACCAACTTTATTACATGCAAAACATATAATAGGGAGTTTACCTTTATACTTTCATTTTCCTCTTCTCAGTCTTCTAGCCATAAGAGCTTCTAGATCTTCCAGTTCTTCATCAGAAGTGTCACTGTCACTATCACTTTCACTTTCACTTTCACTAATGCATCTTTCTTTTTCTTTCTTTGGCTTGTTCAGAACTAGTTGTGACTTGAAAGTAGATTCAACATTACCAATGCTACCAATAGTGAAATTATCATAGTTAGAGAGTTCAAAAGCAGTCAGCTTACCAACCAAACTTTCCAAAGTAAGCACATTAGCAGAGTTGCATCTAGATTCTTGACTAGGTGATATCTTAATAGCATATATAGGATGTAGGGTTCTTAGTACTTTCCCAATTATAGTTTTATCATCAATAACCACATTTTCTCCTCTAATAGCATTCACAAATTCTTTTATTCTACCACAATATTGTGCAATGTTCTCACCTTCTTGCATTCTCATTTCATCAAACTTACCTCTAAGAGTCTCGGCCTTTGCTTTCAGTACATTTAAGTCACCACCATAGATCCTTGCAAGAGTGTCCCACATCTCCTTAACAGTTGTGCAATTCAAAATGCCCTCAAATTCTAGATAGCTTAGGGCAGATGCAATTTCCAGCATTGCCTAATTATGTTCTTGCTTAGCTCTCATTTCTTCGATAGTCAAAGCTGCGATGGGTGAGACATAGCCATTCTCAATGTAGTAATTTTCAAAGTCACCAATACTAGTGAGATGTAGCTTCATCAAGATTTTCCATACAGGGAAGTTTTCCTAAATCAATTGTTCTCAGTTACTGATGTATAAGACAAACTTAAAAACTTTTCCTTAAATTAGATCCAATAGCCAAAACAAATGTGGTCATCACTGACTCAATAATGGAAATATATGACATCACAGTCCACTACCTAGGTATAACTTAACTTGTAAAACACAAAAATTTTCAAACCAAAACATTCACACAAGTATTAACACGGATTTGTAGTGGAAACCCAATGTGGGAAAAACCACTTTGTAACATGCTACTATTATTTTCACTCTTCTAAAGTGAGCTCGGTGAAAAGCCAACCCTGTCAAAGGTTACAATACAAACTATTAGGTGTGACCTGGTTAAAGGATTTCAATCACCCTATTAAAAGTGAGCCTTTTTATAGGACTTACATACACTCCATTAGAATACAACCTTGTTCAAAGGATTTAACATATGATTGTTAGGTCAACCTTTGTTAAAAGGATTTTGACTGTTACAATGGTTAGAAAGTAGTGGCAATATTGATCTGAAAAACATACAACTCACTTTGAAAATATCAGATATGATTCCATACACTAATGATGGTTTACTGACTTTGAAACTTTACCATCTCCATCTCTGATCTACTTGGAAATTTTCTTCAAGTAACCACCACAATTCTCTTTCAGCCTTTTCTGCTTATACAGTCAATAAAACTTTACTGATCTTCCAACATTCTCTTTTTCTTTCCCCCATCCACACACATATCTAAAGCTCAGGCTCCCTTAATACTTTCCTCAATTAGGTTAACTCATCTTATGTTCCTCAATCTCATTCGTAGATCTTAGGGTTAGTTCAGATTCATTGAATCTACCCGCTTCATGTTCTTCGGCTTCATTTCTAGAATCATCTCAAATCTCTTAAGGATTTACAATAAAAAATTTTACAATGCATTTAATGATTTCAAACAATCAATAAATAAAGTCAACATGTTTTACATAATCCAAGAATTCAATAATGTTGGTTCCAAAACTAAATTCTCTTCAAATATAAAAATCATGATGCTCGGTCAATATTGTGATCAATTACTCAGTCTTCATGTAGAAAGCTCGATCATTACTAAAAATGTTTCCTTGGCTTATACTGTCTTCCTCGACAATTAATTGTTGTTCGGTCAACACTAGAATTTTTCTGGGCATACAGTGACTCAGTCGACAGTAACATTACTCGGCTTAAACATGATTTCTCCATTTTTGCTCAGTCAAGCCTACTAGTTCAGTCTTCAGTCTTACTAGTATAAACAATACATTGTCTCATCATTGTACAACATAGTCAAGTACACTTTGTAATATCAAGATAACTCAACCTTTCCCTAGGTGCTATAGTTACCAACCTTGCCCCAATCCTTCACAACAATACAATAAATATAGTACTTTCCTAAGTAGCAACAGTCTTACCAATTAAGGTTTGACATCAATGACAATACAACAATTGTTTCAATTTCAGTTTCCAACACACACACACACACACGCACACGCACACATATATATATATATAATATTTGTATAAATAGCCGATTGATTTAAAAAAGGGATATATAAATATATATTTACAACATGTATATTCCTATTATAAAAAGGGCATATCTTATATATAAAAAATTAAATAACATAAACTAAACCTTTTTTAAAAATAATAATTTAAAACTATAAATAAAATATATATTTAAAATAATTAACCAAACCCTAACCCCCGTATAGGGGTCAGGATGGATGGGCAAGGGAATAGCCGTGGAAGAGCTAGGGACTGTGGCATGGCCACAACCATGGCACCCAGGACTATTGAATGCCATAGTTGTGGGGAGGCCACGGACTGTGGCATGACCATAGCCATGGCTACCACGAACCGTGGCATGACCACAGTCGTGGCTACCACAGACTATGGCATGACCATAGCCATGGCTACCATGACTATGGCATGCCACAACCATGGAATCCACAGGGGTTTGGGGGTGGGTTCGACCCTCCGACCCCATATTTTTTCTAAATTATTTTTAGAAAAAATAATAATACAAAAAAAAAGCTAACATCATTAAAAGAAAACAAGAGATTTGGGTTTTGAGGGTTTATACCCCTTCTCTGCATTTGTATTTTTTTCCTTGAATGATATACACACATATGAAAATATATGCATATATACACACAAAGTGTATATATATATGAATATACTCTCACTGGTTTGTAGTTTTTTGTTGCACTCTCCTCGAGTTCTTGGACACTTCAAGCTCCAAACCTAAAAGAAAAATGGAGGAATAACTCTAAATTTTGACTAGGATTTTGGGGAAAGAAAGGGAGGGAGAAAGAAGAGGGAACAGGGAAGAATGAACTTTTTGGAAGTTTCATTTTTCACCCTAACCCTAATTTGGAATTAGGGTTAGGGTGGGTTAAACCCACCATTTGAAAATTGTATTCCCTCTCTTCCCTTATGTGGGATTTTGTATTTCCTTTTAGTTTAAATTAAATTTATTAGTAGGTTGACTATACTCTATGCTTTGGTGAGGGATTTAACTTAATAGGGTGAACCCACAATAGTGAGTTACACTTTTTTGCCTGAACGTACATTGAACTCTACATTTTGAAAAAAAAAATTCAGATTCGGATGCATATTGTTGTTGAACCATTTGGGATAGGAAGATGAAGTAAATTAGAGTATTTTAGGATTTTCTATCTAGATTATAAATATTTTTTTTTTTTAAATTTTTGAATTGATTTGAGTAGTTTTTCTTTCTCCCACTAAATCTTGTATGTTGCTGAAAATGTCATTTTCAAAGTGTTACATTATTTTCATAGAGCATAACTTTTTTTCTAGAATAGATATCAATGTGCTTCTTTTGAATTTAGTTTTGGAACATCCATACCGAGGGCATGCAATTGTTTTCATGAAATTATCATGATTATTGCATATTTTATTAACATTTGAAGTTGACTAAACCGTAATTTTGACAAACCTTGACTACATAGCTTATAACTTATCGTGTATTTGTCCAATTTCATTTTTTTAATTTTTTTTTAAAAGAGAACTTCAATACCTAGGGCATAGATATTTTTTAGAATTTTTTTTCTCTCATTTACTATTTTTCCATAAGCATCAAACATAGAGGTAGACATACGGTGAAATATCTATGTTTAGTAAAACAAAAAATACAAAGTCATAATAAACTTAATATATTTTAACATTATAATCATTGGAAAGATTTTTCTCAGTACAACCTTACTACATAGATAGGTTTTTCAAATGGATCAATTTGATCTGCCAAAAGATAAAGTCAAAGTGATTTTTTGTCAGCATTTTAATAGGTGTGGAGGAGACTCCATTGTAAGTATGAATGAGGAGTATAGATGTTATATCAATGTTTTTTTATCTAAGAGGATTTTAGCTAAAAATTTGTAATTAATTCCTTCAAATGGAACCTCTCAAGGATTAAATCATCATATTTTATTAAAAATACATTATTTCAGCAAAAATCAGCGTGTCTAAAAAACTGTAACCCACTATTGTGGGGTCAACACTTAGCAATTTTTCTTTTAAATTTTATCGAGTTAGATTAATTCATTTGATTTCATTATTGGGTTGTGAATTGATATGTACAACCATTAAATATTGATGTGATAAGTATTTGTCTACTTTATCAATGAATTCATTATTTTGATACTTAAAATTAAGTTGAAGGTATTAAATGAAATAAATTCTTAGAAATATTATTATTAACAAAAGATATGATTAATTATTAATTAATCATAGAATATTGGTTGATCAAATTTTTATGACTATCATTAAATTAAAATTAATTACATGAATACTAAGAAGGGCTTGATTAATCGTATAGATGTATTATATATTGATTTAGATAATTGAGTTTTGTTAATTTGGAGAATATGATTTAGTCGATTTGATTAAATTTGTATTAGGAAAATATAACCCTAGATGTAATTAAATCTAGTCAACTTTTAAATTATGAAAACGTGTAGCATTAGTTGAACATTTATGCCATTAAAAAATAAATAAAAAATTTGTTGGTGTGTTTTTCGCATAGAATTTGGGCACGACATGCATCCTCCTCCTTCTAGGCCCCATTTTCTTGAATCTAGCCTTGATTGATCAGTCCCCAATACACGTTACACCCAGATCCTCTACAATTCTCCAAGCCTACATTAAAAACCCAAGACTCTGGCCTCTTGGGAAATAGGTCATTTTGGGCTTGATCCTATTTCAAAATTTCATTATTCCCTGCTCACCGTAGTCAGCTCTTGTGGGGGTAATTTCAAAAATTCACTATAAAAAGAAATCCAATTCCTCATTTTCCTCATGATGGATGATGATAGAAGAAAGGTACATGCATGTGTGGACACCCAAATGAGACATAGAGAAATTGCAAGGTGAAAGCTAAGGGCTTAATCAAATTCTTTCATTGCAAAATGAGGCCTTCATTTACATTTCCTCAATTCAAGCATTCAAGAATTACATAACATCATGGAGATGCAAGGGGATCATGAAGATGGTTAGGATACTCTAGCCTTGGGGGCTTTGTATGATTTCTATTCTATATTCAAATATGATCTTGGTCTCTTCATATTTTCCACACATTTACACTTACAAGGACACTTACATGCCAGGGGTTCATTCATAGAGTAGATTCTTAACATTTGCTAGTTCCTTTATATTCTAGATCTATAATCTAGAATTCTTGAGCACTAAATAAACACATAAAATATTTCCTTATGGTTATTCATGGAGGTGGAAATATGACCAAAATGGGGGAGTTGACTAAGGAAAACCAGTTTATAGCCACCCACACACACCAATTTTGTTTAAAAAACTTGCACGTTATCAATTTGGCAACCACAGATCTAGAATCTACTCCTAGAGACCTTTCCAAAGAAGTTAGGTCAAATTTTCTATAGTGTCCTGTGAACATGGTGACTTTATGGAAAAGTGTTCAGAATAGGTTTCTCTACATCAACCTATTCTTAGAGGTCTAAGAAAAACAACATTTTCTAGGTTTTATATTGTGATCATAAATGTGCATTCAGAAGTCCTACCACAGTCTCATATCTACAATTTTTAGAGAAAAACCCCATATTACATTGCATAGACCCATTTTTTATCCTAATTGGGTTGATTTCATAGACTTGGTTCCTCGACTCATCTTACACATTTTTTCTTAATCAATTAGTTCAATCTTATCATTTTCATTATATATCTATAATAAAATTACATTACATGAAAGAGGCCTTGTGAGTGTACTTCATTGATATAACTTGGGTTTATCGCATGAATCCCTTATTACCTTTGGGTTTTTCTAATCTAACCTAGGTTATATTGAGAGTTATGCCAGGAAGCCCCTCTTTCTCTTGTATTGAATGGCTTAGGGAGAAAGTGTTAAACTTGATATATAGCTAGCTTGCATTGTTAGACTCATTGATGTCATTTTCCCCCTAAACATTGTTTTGAGCCCTTCTTGTTTGATCTTGGTAGTTATATCTTTCTTTTACATGCATTGCATTTATAAACATAAAAATACAAAAAAAATCTTTCTTTGTTAGGATTTAAATTTTATTTCATTGTGAGAAGTTTTCTTTTCAAGATGTATGATTTCTTTTATGAGTACTTTGATGATATATTTATTAGTGAACCTCATGAGGTGTCTAGTTGTGAAGTTTCAAATATAACGAATGAGATGTTAGGATTAACAAGATAGAAAATATAAGTTACATGGAAATACAACCAATATCAAAAAATAATAAACCACACAAAAGAGAGAACAAGACACAAAGATTTAACATGGCTCACCTAATCCCTAGGCTACGTCCACAAATAAAAAGTCCAATATTCTTATTATCCAGTGATTAAAACCTGATTATAATCCGCAATCCCTTACAGCTCAATATCACTACAAGAAGCTACTAAAAACATACATTATGAAATCCCTACCACTAAGTATTTTTATACAAGATTTTTTCTGCTTTTGGGTTAGAATCGGTTACATTATGCTAGCCCAACAATAGTTGTACCCCAGTCAGGATAAGTGGAAAGTGTACAATACTTCCCTAAAGTCACCATTGACCAACATGAGATCTTGATTGAATCCATTTCTCTGTCATCTTCTTTTGCATCTCTCCAACCTAACCACTATGTTAGGTTTTTATCATGGCTTCCTTTGTGTGATACTATTTGTAGTGTTGAGCCTATTAAAAACTAGATCTATTTTCTAAGCCATTTATAACTCTCAAAGGATTTCCTCCTCGACAACCACTCATTACTCTTAAGGGTAGTCCTCAAAAAAATGAACCTCTTATAGTTCTTAAAGGAAAGCCTGATTATACTTCAGTTATGCATGCCTATCAAACATAGAATAATCCCCAACCTAATATTCTGGTTGTTTGTACTTCTCTTCCACCTTCTCAATCGATGCTTCCCTAAGTACCTTGTTTTTTTTATTCCTTAGGAAGGGATTATGATATTTTTGAGTAGTTACATGCTACTCCCGCTAAGATTTCCCTATGGGAACTTATTCAAACTTCTCCCACTTATCACAAGGATTTACAAAAGGCTTTGTTTATTCTTCCTATCCTGCCACCTAATCAAGACAATATCAACTTCTTTTTAGAGTGTATGCATATATTATCCACTCCTCCTCAAATTTTTTTCACTCAAGAACATTTGTCTCCTAAGAAAGTGCAAAACCAATATGATGCTCTTATCATTTTTGTTCTCATTAATGGGAATCTCATTCCTAGTACTTTGATTGATAATAGATCAAGTTTGAATTTCTGTAGTTTAGACATGTCAAAGGATATTAGGGCTGATATGTGTTAGGAATGAATGCTTGGTAGTTATTTTGTAGAATTTTTTGCATTCATGACTATGATTATCATTGATGTCAACACAATGATCTCCTGGAGACTTGCAGAGAAGTAGACAGAGTTTGAATTAGCGCACGTGGGTTATTGTAGTTGGAGCTATGCAATGTTGAGGATATACTCTTTGATATGTTATATGTCTATGGTTAAGAGCACAGACTATAATTCATTTATTCATGGAAGTTATGAGCAATTTGGTGGAAGCAGTATTCAGGCAGTGTTCCTGAGTAGCGGTTTGTGGAAATCGGATGTTATCTCCTAATCGGGATGGAATCTAGTTTTGCATAGTTAAAGGGAAGTTGAAGACACATTGAAAGTTACATGGATGACAAAAAAAACTTCGAGGTCACATGAAGGAAGATTTAATGTATTTGGAAGCCGACAGTTTTGTGTAATTTTGATGTAGCATGTGGAAACTTTTATTTTGTAATTGTATGCCGACTCATTTGTAATTATTTGAGTGTGGTATAAAGGAAGGAATGTGTTTCCTTATTGTAATGTAGAAGAGGATATAAGTGTATGAATATGAATTGAATAAAAGAGCTAAACATGAAAGCGAATTGTGAAGGAAGACATGCAAAGTACAGAGATTTGAAATTGAGATCTGGTGTAACAGTGAGTGCAGTTTGGCACAGTCAGAGAAGAGGTAACATATTATTCTATTGAGTAATACAAAGATTATTTGGATAGTGTGTTCAGTGTGTTGGCACTAAAATTTTCAAGTTCTAAATGGACTAGATGTCAGGGAAGTATAATGTTCAATTTCAGTTTTATACTATTTTCCTATGTTGAAAAAATTAAAATGATAAAAGAGCAAGTGTATTTTCATTTATTAGGTTGTTAATTGTTTTATTCAAATTCTCTCAATGCATATTTAATTTTGAAAATAAATAATTATTCTAAAAAATAAAGAAAGTTAAGTAGAAAAGGTGGCAAGAGGGAGTTGAACCCTCGACCTCTCAAGCCGACCTTTTTCCTACCTATCTACCCTCCTACCCCCTAACTGGTTAATCTATTTGTTTTCTTCAAGAGGGTTAGGAGAAGATACTTATTTATTTTTGTTTTCTTGTGCAATTGAGAAGTTAAGACAACCTTTTACACAGGGAGTTATCTTTTCATTAATTACTTTTTAAATTAAATTAAATAATGTGATTACTACTTTATCTATACATTTATTTATTTTTCCTAATTTTAGGAAAAAGAATGGGGAGAGGGAGTTGAACACTCGACCTCTTGACCCATTCCTTTTCCTACCTAACTACCTGACTCTTACCCCCTAACCAATTGCTCTATATTATTCTTCGAGAGTGTGTATGTAAATAAATGTATAAATTTAAGATAATCCTACTTCCTTTAAAATAAATTATTAAAATAAATATTGTTTATTAGAGAGAAATTTTGTATGTTGTAATCACTAATATTTATTTTTATTCATAATTTATGTTTTACCCTAAAATTAAAAATATATGATGAAGTAAATGTATTATTTGATGAATATTATTTTTGTTTAGGGTTTTGATATACTCTTAATATTGATTTTTTATTTTTCATATCCTTAAATATAGTTTAGTATTTTTCACTCTATTGTATTTCTTAATGTAAATAATTTTATTTTAGAGGGAGACAAGATTTACAAGAATTTCAAATTTCATAGATAAGATTGTTCAACAGCTACAACATGGATTTTGGTGTACCAATCTTTCAATATCAATAAAAGATAAGTTGGTTTTGTTTTCCATCTGTGCATTGGTTTTCAATTCCCTCAACTAGTCCCTTGGATAAATCAATTTTGATTTCTTTAGTGTGATTGTTTAAAATGTTGTGTGATCTTATTGCATTTTGATTTATTAATTGGTCTGCTCATTTTTCATGGTTAAGAATCCTTTTGATTTGTGGCCAAAGTCAATTGGGCTATCATTTGAGGAGTTAAATTCAGTTAATTATTTGCAATAGTTCACATACATTTGAATGCAAATCGAAGTGATGAGTTTTTATGACTTGTCTTCAGAATCCGATGTGTGTTTCAATATTTTGAAAATTGTCTTCTGAATCAAATCTTTCCAATTTTCTTTGAAATGCAAAACTATCTCTAAGGTTGTACGTAGGGTTGAGGATTGGATTGACTCCATTGCCCAGGGTGAAACATGCACTGGTCTTATTGATAAATGGAATTTGGTTATCTAATCATTTGTTGACAGTTTTGGCATCTTATTCTTTTATTTTCATAGTACATTTCTAATCTGCTATCTTATTTGCAAAACATTAAGTTAGGTTTAGCATTGATTCATAGCATTAGTCTAAATATCTAGCTATTTGATAATTAGGATATTAGGTTTCTTTTTCTTCCAAGGATCAGTAACCCCTTTGGAAGAATTTATGTTGTTTATGTGCATATTTGTGCAGTTAGACAATGTATTCAATTTAGGCTACCAGCCTTGGTTCAATCGAACCAGAATTGCAGAGGCATCTATTGTGCCTGTTAGTTGGTCTCAAAATGGTTCAGTGTTTTTGAGCACCAACAAATTGGTGACTCTACTGGGGACCCTATCAGTGAAAGGTAGTTTCAAGATCTCTGGTTAATGTTGTAAAGACTCTACTGGGATATAGGAACTCAAATCAGTTATTAATTCCTCACAGAAGGTGAGGTGGCGACTCTAAAATTCAATTTTAGGTGAAGCCTATGTTAGGGAGAGGATCTCTAAAGAATAAGTAGGTCATCGAATTGGAACCAAATAATGAAGAAATGATTACAGGAAGTGAAAATGATCAGTTTAATTTTTTTTCTAATCTATTGTATAACATGGATAACTATCAAGAGAACATTAATGATCAACACCAAGGGGATGAATCAGGCATGTCTCCCTTGAATGCATTCATTACTTTAGAATGGTATGATAATGAAAATGTGGTGAGTTTATTTATGAGGATGACTAATATCTTCAGTGAGATACCTTCTAATATCATACCAATTTTTTTAAGCAAAATGTACAGTTTAGGAGTAACTAGTGAACAGGTAGATCTTCTTAAAATTGCATATGAAGTTGTAATGGGGGCACAAAAACCTAATGATTCAAATGAACAAGAAAATTCAAATCAAGTTGAAGAAAAATCTGTACATGGTAAGATTTGTATGGAGTCAGATATAAATGGCCATGATGGTGAGGAAAATCACCTCAATACAGAACAAATTTTAGATCTGTTGGATACCGAATATCAAAAGTATGTGCAAGAAAATAAATTAAACTTTTATTATAGCCATTAGGATGGGCATGATCAAGTGGTGTTTGATGAATATCGAGAGGGGGAGATATCTCAAGGAGGAGATATTTCCATAGAGGGCATAAAAACTCCACAAGGAATTGATTATAGGAATGAATCATTCAATTTTTTGCAAAATCAGAAAAGATAGAATTATGGCATCCTGATTCTTGGTCAATGTAATGAAATTTGTGGTCCTTTTCAACATGATACAAAAGGTGATTTTGATTATTCCTCAGAAATAGTAAGGAATGATAAAATATCACATATGAAGAGGATATGCTGGAAAAATGCTTGTAGAATTGGTAATCTTCAAATCAGACATAAGGGAAGTTACAACAGTATCTTCCCAGTTCAAAAGACACAGGCAAGTTTTGACCATGAAGGATGTTATGAGCAGGTGGATCAAAATAGTAATCTAACCAATAATAATACATTTAGAATAATCTTTTTGCTACAGGATCATAATCAAATCTTTGATAGAGGAAAGCATTGTCATCATAGATAAGCATCTATTTCAGGGAGTTATCTTTACCTTCTATGTTATATTTTTTTTTCATTTATTTTGTTTATAAATTAATATTTTTTAGCTTGATATATATATATATATATATATATATATATATATATATATATATATATACATTGTGATTTATGTATATATTATATCATTAGTATATCGAATACAATATGGTTTGCAAAAAAAATTACTTTATTGCTTGCGCTCACTTTGAGGGAAGTATATTCTTATTTAAAGTGACTTGTATTTTCTTATTTGAGATTAAATAGGGAAAAAGCCCTAAATTTAAAAATCATTTATTTTCATATTTTCATATAATTATAAATGATAAATATTGTAAAAGAATAATTATCATTTATATTGGTTATTTGAGTTTCAAATAAGTTTATTCTGGAGATGGGACCTGCTTAACAACCATGTGTTTGAAGGAATAAACATTGAGAGATGGGGAATCATACATTTTGCACATTATCTAAATGTGGAAAGAATGTCGAGTTGAAGAAGATTCTTTTAGGTTTAGATTAAGGAAAAAAGCTTCAACCTTTGATGACATGGTTTTTAATGAATGATTGATGATGATAGCAATGGGGATATTGCCATTGATCAATACCATCTTTACCAAGGAGATATAGAGATGATGGAAAAAATTGGAATGGATGTGTACCAGTTTTCAATTTCATGGCCTTGTTTGATTCCAGAAGGAAGAGGGCATGTCAATGTTGGAGGATTGAAGTATTATAACACTCTGATCAATGGCTTTCTAAAACATGGAATTGAACCATTTGTGACACTAAACCATTTTTATCTTCCACATGTACTTGAAGATGAATATGGAGGGTGGTTAAACTCATAGATTGTATAAGTTTCCATATCTCTGATATGGAGTACCATTGCTTTGCAATCCTAGCAAGGATTTTGTAGATTATGCAGAGACATGTTTTGAGCTATTTGGAGACCGTGTAAAGTATTGGGTGACCGTAAATGAGCCAAATGAACAAGCTTATGTAGGTTATGATCTTGGGAGGAATGCTCCTGGAAGGTGCTCTCCTCCTTTTGGCAATTACAGTATAGGGAATTCCACCATAGAGCCTTACATTGCAGTCCATTACAAACTTCTTTCTCATGCAACAGCTATGCAATGCTTTAGGAAGTTTAAGGCCACTCAAAATCTCAATTGCTCCATTTGTCTTACACTACAAGCACAGTGGTACGAACCACTTACAAATAGTTCACAAGACCTAAAGGCGGCTGCAAGGATTGCAGACTTTACTATTGGTTGGATACTAAACCCTATATTCCATGGAGATTATCTTGCTTCTATGCACAGTACAGTTGGTTGTTGACTTCCCATGTTTACAGAGAACTGATATCAGCAATGAAGGGAGAAAAGAACATATTTAAACACGGTTGATTGAGACTATATTATAGTTTACTTTTAAATACTACAAATAACTTGGATTTAGTGCACAGTACTTATAGAAAACCTAAGTTTGACCTTTAAAACACACACCATACCAGGCCGGTTACTTTTGCCCAAAATTGTAATATAATATACAATGATAATCCTGAGCGGCAGATTTGACAAAGGAAAAGTTAGAATATATTCTATTCAATCCTAGATATATGCAATTACAGGGATTTTGACAATCAATAAATAATTGTATACTAAAGAGAAGTCAGGTGGTTAAGTGGATATAAATAGAAATCCTGATACAAACTTGTAATCCAAAAATTTGTAGAATGAGAGAAAGATAGAGATGGTGAGCTTGTGGATTTTGGTCTTTGTTTTTCTTGCAATTATATTTTTGTGCAAGGGGGCTGAGCTGAGGTATGATTTCTATAGAAAAAGTTGCCCATCTATAGAGGAAATAGTTGAGAAGGTGGTGATGCAATACATAGAGAAAGATCAAACCCTTGCGGCTCCCCTCTTATGAATCCATTCCCATGATTGTTTTGTGCAAGGTTGCGATGCATCAATGCTTCTAAATTCCATAGTGAACAATGTAGCAGAGAAAGCGGCAATTCCAAACTTGAGCCTGCATGGGTTTGAAGTGTATAATGATGTCAAAGTAGAAAAATAGAAGCTCACTACTCATGGGTGTAAAAAAGTGAATCCAAAGTTCCAAATTGAACCTGCAACACTAGATAAGTTTATAGAAGATGAAGGAAGAAAGGGATATTTTGTAGAGTCTAGTACATAAAACTTTGGTGGTTGGCTCATAAGTTAGATTCTTTGTTGAAAGCATTATCTCATTACATGGCAGTGGAGCAGTTAGATAAGTGCATGAAAATATATCAATGTGAATGATGAAAAGTAAAAGTGAAGGCTCTAAAGCAACTCAAATTTGATAAAGCACCACATGTTCTTGCAATTCATCTCAAGTGCTTCAGTGTAGGGGATTTGGAGGAACTAGTTTGGAGGATGATATAATGCACCTATATCAGCCAGTTCATTTGCTCATAGGAACACTTGGTAGAATTCTGGATCTGGAAAATAAGGGTGTTTGCAAAGTTGAGAGATTGTACAATGCTCATCATGGATGAGGCTAATAAACTTCTTTCCCTAGAGTTTCAACCTTTGGTGGAGCAGTTTATTAGATTCTTTCCAAAATCATGCCAAATCTTATTATTTTCTGCTACTTTTCTAGTCACTGTAAAATTTATAAAGATAGATTTTTGTGCAAACCATATGTCATCAATCTTATGGATGAACTTACACTCAAGGGTATTACATAGTATTATGAAGTTGCAGAATAAAAAGGCTGAAGGTTAGGCTAGAATTGCATTGCTCTCAAATTCAACTTGGAAAGGCTGCAAAGAAAATTTTATAACATGCAACTTGACTTCCTTATCTGTTCTCATTTGTCTTAATGGAAAATTGTCATGCAAGTTGACAAATGTGTAGCTTTCATTGAAATTCCAAATGCTCTACATTCCTTTGAATCTGCAAGCTCTATTTCAATCAAGAAGAACCAACGACTGTGGAAGGGTTGTAATCAACTTTCACTTCTGGACAATCTTGAAAAGGAATTGAACACATATGCAATGAGGGTATGGGAGTGGTATGAATGGCATTTTCCAGAACTAGTAAAAATTGTGCAAGATAATATACAGTATGCAAAATTAGTAAAGCTTATGTGTAGTCGCACAAATGTTGCTGATCTTGATTTGTCTGAAATACTACCAGAAGAAGTTGACAGCTTATCGATCAAATTCAAGAGCAAAAAACCTAACCCTAAAATCATTTGGATGCCAAAGGTAAATACATTTGAGGTAAGTATGTTCTTTCATTATTTTGGTATTTGAAATATTATTGTTTTTTATACTTTTATTATTTACATTTTAATGGGAAAA
This sequence comes from Chamaecyparis obtusa, assembly GCA_027943335.1. Lineage (NCBI taxonomy): Eukaryota > Viridiplantae > Streptophyta > Pinopsida > Cupressales > Cupressaceae > Chamaecyparis > Chamaecyparis obtusa. The sequence continues at coordinate 7,331 of BSBK01009891.1, read as the reverse complement.
CATATTATCATAAAATATATTTACAAAGGACATTAACATTATGTTTCAAAGTGGTCTGCTTCCTCCAGAGAAGTCTGGATTCTTGCTGTGTCTAGGTATGGACACACGTCCCCAATTGGAGCCACTATTGACACTAAAATTTTTAGGTTCTAAATGGACTAGACGTCAGGGAAGTATGATGTTCAGTTTCAGTTTTATACTATTTTCCTATGTTGAAAAAATTTAAATTATAAAAGAGCAAGTGTATTTTCATTTATTAGGTTGTTAATTGTTTTATTCAAATTCTCTCAATGCATATTTAATTTTGAAAATAAATAATTATTCTAAAAAATAAAATAAGTTAAGTAGAAAAGGCGGCGAGAGGGAGTTGAACCCTCAACCTCTCAAGCTGACATTTTTCCTACCTATCTACCCTCCTACCCCCTAACCAGTTAATCTATTTGTTTTCTTCGAGAGGGTTAGGAGAAGATACTTATTTATTTTTGTTTCATGTGCAGGTGAGAAGTTAAGACAACCTTTAACACAGGGAGTTATCTTTTCCTTAATTACTTTTTAAATTAAATTAAATAATGTGATTACTACTTTATCTACACATTTATTTGTTTTTCCTAATTTTAGGAAAAATAATGGGGAGAGGGATCTGAACACTCGACCTCTCGACCCATTCCTTTTCCTACCTAACTACCCGACTCTTACCCCCTAACCAATTGCTCTATATTATTCTTCGAGAGTGTGTATGTAAATAAATGTATAAATTTAAGATAATCCTACTTCCTTTAAAATAAATATTGTTTATTAGAGAGAAATTTTGTATGTTGTAATCACTAATATTTATTTTTATTCATAATTTGTGTTTTACCCTAAAATTAAAAATATATGATGAAGTAAATGTATTATTTGATGAATATTATTTTTGTTTAGGGTTTTGATATACTCTTAATATTGATTTTTTATTTTTCATATCCTTAAATATAGTTTAGTATTTTTCACTCTATTGTATTTCTTAATGTAAATAATTTTATTTTAGAGGGAGACAAGATTTACAAGAATTTCAAATTTCATATATAAGATTGTTCAACAACTGCAACATGGATTCTGGTGTACCAATCTTTCAATATCAATAAAAGATAAGTTGTTTTTGTTTTCTATCTGTGCATTGGTTTTCAATTCCTTCAACTAGTCCCTTAGATAAATCAATTTGGATTTCTTTAGTGTGATCATTTAAAATGTTGTGTGATCTTATTATATTTTGATTTATTAATTGGTATGCTCATTTTGCATGGTTAAGAATCCTTTTGATTTGTGGCCAAAGTCAATTGGGTTGTCATTTGAGGAGTTAAATTCAGTTAATTGTCTGCAATAGTTCACATACATTTGAATGCAAATTGAAGTGATGAGTTTTTATGACTTGTCTTCAAAATTTGATGCATGTTTCAATATTTTGAAAATTGTCTTCTGAATCAAATCTTTCCAATTTGCTTTGAAATGCAAAACTATCTCTAAGGTTGTACATAGGGTTGAGGATTGGATTGACTCCATTGCCCAAGGTGAAACAAGCACTGGTCTTATTGATAAATGGAATTTGGTTATCTAATCATTTGTTGCTAGTTTTGGCATCCTATTCTTTTATTTTCATAGTACATTTCTAATCTGCTATCTTATTTGAAAAACATTAAATTAGGTTTAGCATTGATTCATAGCATTAGTATAAATATCTAGCTATCTGATAATTAGGATATTAGGTTTCCTTTTCTTCCAAGGATTAGTAACCCCTTTGGAAGAATTTATATTGTTTATGTGTGTATTTTTGCAGTCAGACAATGTATTCAATTTAGGCCTACCAGCCTTGGTTCAATTGAACCAGAATTACAGAGGCATCTATTGTGCCTGTCAGTCGGTCTCAAAATGGTCTAGTGTTTTCAAGCACCAACACAGTGCTCTTACCCTGAAGTTGTTTGGGTAGTGGGTCCTTCTGTCTTCCATAACTCTTAACAGGGTTAGAATCTTTTAACAAGGATTCAAAATATCCTAACAGGGATTCATATGTATTGAATGTATTTCATAAGACTCCTAACAGAGTCCATCCTTTCATAAGAAATATTCATATTAGTTCATCTTTTGTGGGCATAATTCCCATTGGTTTTTACTCTTTGATCAAGAGGTTCCCTAGTCAACATATCTCGTGTCATTGTGTTATTGTGTATGAATATCTTTTTATGGTTGGTAATTATATTGCTTACATGGTTTAATGTTGTTAAAGTTGATAAAAGTTATAATTATCTGATAATTGATTCACCCCCCCCCCCTCTCAGTTATCTTGGTGGACTTTACTTTCTAACAATTGGTATTAGAGCAGCAGGTCCTTGAAAAATAATTTTAACAGCTTAAGGAAATCCATGGAAAACTTTTGGAAAGAAAGCCCTAAGTTTGATGGAGTAAATTTTCACAGCTGGAAAGAAAAGATGAAGACACCTAATGTGTTTAGGACAATCTTGAAACATGTACTACTGATGAGAGAGATCTATTCATGTGTAACATACTTGTAAGAGAAGCACTTTTGACAGCCCTTCCAGAGAATGAGTACAGTGAGGTAAAATGTTTGAAAAAATCTCATGAAATTTGGAAAGATTTACACTCTTCGTTTGAAGGTGATGAACATGCAAAAAGAGTTAGATTACATAATTGGATATGTGCATTTGAAGATATAAGAATTTTGGAAGATAAATTGATTAGAATTTATATTGGTAGAATGTCATAAATTATTACAGGTATAAAATCTTGTGGAGGAACAAAGACAGAGAATGAAGTGATATGGGAAATTCTAAGGACATTAACTCCTGTATTTAAGTAGACAACATAGATGATTGAGCAAGTTATACCTTGTACTACAAACTTTACAAGAGAGACTCTTCTTGGAAGATTGGAAGCAACAGAGATGAACTTGAGGTTATCAAGAGACTTACCTATAATGGAGACAACATTCAGTGCTCTTAGTGTTCGCCCTACTTTGTGAAGAAGCATTAGTGTGAGCAGAGATTATGCTGGTAGCAGAAGATCTAGAAATGAAGACAAGATTGAAGAAGTTATTTCCTTTCTTGTGAAGAGAGAACCATATGGTAAGAAAATTTTTAAATGTTGGACTTGTCAAGAATATGGTCATTTTGCATCTAAATGTCCTAAGAGAGTTAAAAAATACAGAAACAATTTCAAACCTAGAAGATCTAAGGAATGTTATTATGCTAATGAAGAAGATCTTGAAGCTAGTATATAGAGAACCTTAAGTGAAAGTGATAATGAGAATAATGATGACATAGGATTTTTAGCAATTAAAGAAGAAGATTCTGAAATTGATGTCAAGGAAGAAAAATCCTTAGTTTCTCAAGTTGAAAAGAAAGCTAATTGGATTATAGATAGTGGTTGTTCACATCATATGATAGGAGACATGAAAAAGTTCATAAAGTTAAACAAATATGATGGAGGAGTTGTTAGAGTTGGAAACAATGCACCTTGTTTGATTAAAGGTATAGGATCTATTACTCTTGATGGAAAGACTAATACTGATGATGTTTATTTTGTGGATGGATTGAAACATAATCTTTTGAGTGTTGGACAATTAGTAGATAAGGGATATCAAGTTTGGTTTACTGAGAAAACTTGTGTGATAAAGGATAAAGATGGAAATTTGATTGGAACTGGATCTAGAACTAGAGGTAATGTATTTCAGTTGAATCCAACTGAGATGACATGTTTGATTACTATAATTGATGATAGTTGGCTATGGCATAGAAATTTTTGTCATATAAACTTTGACAACATTGTGAAAGTAAGTACTACACTTGCAGTAAGAGATTTGCCTAAAATTATGAAGGCTACTAACATGATTTGCAAAGAATGTGTGATGGCTAAACAGAAAAGAAGTTCTTTTCCCAGTAAGAAGTTTACATTTGCAGAAAAGATAGAAATTGTTCATACATATTTGAGCGGTCCTACCAGGACTAGAGGATTCTATGGAGAAAGGTATTTTATGATTCTTGTTGATGATTTTACAAGAATGATGTGGATTACATTTCTTAAAGAAAAATCTGAAGCATTTGATAAGTTTAAGATTGTTAAGAATAAAGTTGAGAATGAATTTGGAATGAAGATTAAATGTTTGAGATCTAATAGAGGTGGAGAGTTTACTTCTAGAGAGTTTAACACCTTTTGTGAAGAAAATGAAATTAAGAGATAATTTTCAGCCCCTAGAAAACTTGAACAAAATGGTATTGTAGAAAGAAGGAATGTAATGCCCCTCCAACCCTATCAAGTCTTGGTTATGTTCACTTGAAATTAGGAAGGACTATATTTGAGAATGATCCTTCTTGAGATGGTTTCTTAAACCGAACCTTTTCCAACTCACCATAACTTCATATTTTAATTTGAGGAATAATAATATTGCATAGGTATGTTACTATACATCTTCTTGTGTGTCAATGATAGTTTAGGACCATAATGATAAAAGGATCACCTGATAGACTTATAGGCTTCTTTGTGAAATGCTCATGTTTACCTTAGGTTAATTGATTTTAATCACTTAAGGGTTAGATCTATTATCTTCTCTAATAATGTCACTTGGGATTAGAGATGATTAATGTATTTAGGGTTATATGATTTGTTTATCTTGTTTTGATAATGAGACATTTTGAGCACATACCTGATGGTTAAATGGGTTTGTGAAAGTTAATAGATGGTTTACATTTACATGAATATGTTATGATGCATTCCTATTATACAATATGGAAAAGAGATTATTCTATTACTAACCACACTAATCCAATTATGCTTTATTGATGTTATTGTCTGATGTGAGTGTAGGATGAGTGGAGGCAGTCGTAGTTACTCCTACCGGAGGTCCACACGATGTCGCACTCTCCGTCCTTGTTTTCCATTGTCTATTTATATATATGTATATATGCATGTTGGTTGGGTTGCAGGATGCAGGTACTAGACATCGACTCCACCTAGCTGCTTAGGTCTGAGCGTGCCTTAAAAATCCTTGAACTGTTGTTGTGTGGAGGTATTACCAAGATTACTCTCAAGGTTACCATGGACTTAGATTTCTGCTTAGGGGATTTCCCTAGTGGGGAAGTTGAATGCAGTATGTGATGTGGTCTTGTAATTTGATGTGGTTATGAGATTAATGATGTGGTTAGAATTATCCTTGTTAGTACATGTATATGTGTTTATTTTATGAGTTATATTGATTGTATGTTATATAGGTATGTGTATATGTGGGTGCACACACATATACCCATGCTTATATAAATAATAATATTTGTATGGATTTATCAATTGTTTTAGTGGTATGTTATTTAAAGTGAATTAAATGAAGTGTATTAAATAAATGTATTAAAAAGTGAAAATAATATTAATAATAGTAATAATAAAAATAAATGCTCTTTGTAGTAAAACTAGCTATCTAGGAGGGAGTTGAACTCGAGACCTCCTAGAAGTTAGGCTAGTTGGTTTCCATGTGTGCTAAGTGGTTTTCTTGAAAGTTACTTGTTGGATGTTCTTGTTATGTTTTCCTTCTTAGTATTTTTAATTAAATTCATTAAAACTTTGTTAAGTGCTTACGGGAAAATTATTTGGTTGTTCCCCAACCAACTATGGAAGTTGGAGAAGTTGCTTCCCATAAAGAAACTCCTTCAACCACATAGTTGGAGATAAATATTTGAAGATCTTTGTGTGCGGGAGGATAATTTTGGGATGATTGGATTTCTTTTGAGCGGTCTGAAATTGATTACTCCAAAAAAGTTTGGTGAATTTTTATGTGAGGATGAGAGTCTATGGTTGGTGAAGTCATTTGTATGAGGATTGTTTGGAGTTGATTTCCAAAGGAATATTTTAGGAGAATATCTGCTCAAAGCTGGAAATTTTGCAGAGAGTCTCTAACCAAGGGAAGATGATTCTCCGTAGGACCCTAGGTAGGGTCTAAACTGGGATGAATCTTCATTCTTCCCATGTGCATGATTATGCATATGTATGATATGTTACTTGTTGAGAATATGATTGTTTACTTTGTTTGAAAATGAGAACTATATATATGTTTTGTTTTTCTGTGTATTTGAAATATGTTTCCAGGAAGTGATTTTTATGAATGTTTGTATGTTCTCTATGGTGAAATCTTCTTGGGAGGGTAGAAGTGGTTTTGAGCATGTAGGATAGTCTTTTAGACTGTTATTGAATGTATTATGAATGCTTCCAGAATTTAGAACTGTTATTTCAACCCTACTGGTTCATAACTGATTTGCATCACCTTTCTTTGTCCAAATCTAGAATAGATTTGTTAGATAGATAGGGTAGATTGATGGGCTATTTCTAAGGGGAAACTAGGAGATCTCAAATGGGTCGTGCTCAAATTAGACAACCATAGTTCCTATAAAGCCCAATTTTGCCCACAAGTCAAAGTTGACAGTCATTTTTTTGCTGTTCTTGTCAGTTTAGTATCAACCGAGCCAGGTCGGTTTAGTGTTAACTGAGCTAGGTTAGTTTCATGTTAACCGAGCAGGTTGGTATAGTGTCAACCGACCAAACCAGTGTCTACCGATCAAAATAGTGTTCATTGAGCAAAACTATGTTGACTGACCAATGCAGTGTTAAGCGACCAGTCCTGTGATAACCGACCAATGCAGTATTAACTAACCAATCTAGTATGAACTAATAGAGCTAGTTTAAACCGACAGAGCCAGTGTAAACCAAAGAAAACATGATTCAGGCTTTATATAATTATAACATTAAAGTATAAGTTTACATACTTTAATTTCTTATACTTTAAGTTATACTTGTATAAAGGGTTCAGGTACCTTCTGAGATGATTGGGATAGGTTTTAGATTCATGGGAGTTAAGATACAAATTCTAATTTTGAGTTTTCTTAAAAAAAAATTAGACTTAGCCAAATTTCAGGCACGTGAGATTTTGCAGAGCATTGTGTTTTGGCATATGAAATTTTTTGTAAACTTCAAAATATGTTCATTGCTTGTTTTTGTTGGGATTATATGGTGCATTTAGATGCTTGAATAAGGTTAGGATGTGTTTTAGGGTTCGGGTTGTCCAATGGACTAGGACTACTCTAAGGCCTCCTAAATGTTTCCCCAAACATTCTTAAACTTTCCTATTTCTTTCTATGCTTTGATTCTTGTTCTTGAAAGTTTTTATGATGTATTTTATTTCATGTATGATGTATTTGGGATGTGTGAAGTTTTTTTCACCAATGTACACTCGTTACTTGTTTTGCTGAGGTTATATGGTTTACTTATGATGATTTTTCACTTGTCATATACTTGAGTTT
>BSBK01009890.1:0-129663 GCA_027943335.1 Chamaecyparis obtusa | reverse complement strand
TCACATAGAAAAACCATTCACCAGACTCCTCCTTTATTGTGATGCTTCTCAAGTCACATAGCCTCCTCTCTATATGCTTAGATTGAAGCAATGAGTTCTTTCAATCGCTCTCCTCATCTTTGCAACACACTGTGATCCTTAGCCATGCACTCTTGGCTCACCTAGGGAATCACCTTAAAAATGGATTACATGATTTCTAGGACCCCATCTTGCACCATATAGATACACATGGAGTCTAGTCAAAGATCCCAAAGGGTCATACAAATTGTACAATGGGAGAGTGAGCTAGCACTCCTTTTAGCAAACTATGTCTGGACCAACCCGAGATAGGCTAGGAAACACAAGATTAACTAAAAAATACTAAAACCTCACAAAATGATAAAATAATACCACTAAGAATCAAATAAAAGACTAATCTGAAATACTCAATAATCACAGTCACTCCATTAATCCATCTTTTAACTCTATTACACACAAAATCTTCAAGTTCTACACAAAGTTACACAGTAAATCCTCCTTCTAGGTCTTGGTTTCTATAGAGAATGACTTCCAATGCCCAAAATTAGGGTTTTTTTATCCAATATATATACCCAATCCCATGTGTTAGGACCCTTGGGTCAGGATTTGGGCATCTTTGAGCCATTTCCTAGGTTTTGGGAAATGTTGTCATGACAACTTTCAAAGTTGTCACAAAAACTTTTTGTGGTTAACCTAACCACTTGGTCACACCATTGTGTGACTCAGTCCTGACCATTCTTGGGTCGTTAAGACCATATTTAACCTTTGAAAACAATAAAGAGTCATTTTACATTATTTTCAGCCTTTGGCAATTTGGCTAAGTTTGCCAAATCTGACTCAACTAGACTCAACTAGGACCTAGGGAAACCAAGAAAGAGCTATCAAACTAAACAAAATATATTAGAGACTAACTAGTCTCCTTATTTCACTAGTGGCTTGGCTAAGGTCACTATGAGCCAAAAATCAAACATTAGGGACTCTAGGTTACTAGGTAGCCTTACCTAGGTGCCCTGCACCATACTCCCCCCCAATAAAACTCAAGTCACTCCTATGACTAAGATGTCCTCTGAGGTGCCAAGCTTCTTGAAGTCTGCAACTTTAACCCATGTGGCTTCTGATTCAAGATTTTTCTTCCACTGGATGAGGCATTCCATGTACACCTTATGTCTAGTGGTCTTCTTGACCCTTGAGTCCAAGACCTTCTCTGCTTCCAATTGTACTTTGAGAGGTAGTGCATGAGGTTCTACATGAGAATGAATCTTTTATCCGTTAACATCCAACTCAGTGAGAGCACCCTTGAATTTGATTAAATCAAAGACATTGAACACTGGGGAGATGTTCAGTCCACTAGGTAGGTCCAACTTATATGCATTAGCCCCATATATGGCTAGGATTTTTTAGTGACCAAATATCTTCATCTAAAGCTTTGTAGACACATCTTTCTATTGTCGTGATTTGTTTAAATGAACTATGACATAGTCTCCTACCTCAAACTAGACATTCTTCCTTTTCTCATCTATCTTGGCCTTCAACTTTTGAGTTGATTATAGGATGTTCTTCCTCACCTATTCTTGAATCTCCTTCATGGTTTGAGTTAAGTCTTCAACATGACCAATCCTATTTTCCATGGCTTCAAGGTCTCTAAGCTCACATACACCCCTTGGGTGCATCCCATAAAAAATATCATATGGACTCTTGTCGGCAATCCTGTTAACACTATCATTGTAGCAATACTCTTGTTGGGGAAGAACCACATCCCATGCCTTCCCATACTCATTGGTTAGGCACCTCAACAAGTTTCCTAAGACTATTTTAACCACCTCATCTTGGCCATCAGTCTAAAGGTGGTAAGTTGAACCAAATGAAAGATTGGTACCCAATCTATTCCACATTTTTTTTCCAAAAGTGGCCCATGAACTTGACATCCCTATTTGATATAATGCTTAGGGTTAGTCCATGGATCCTTACAATATTTTTGAAGAGAAAATGAGCAATGTTACTAGCATCATGTGTAGTCCTGCAAGGTATGAAATGCCCCATCTTACTAAATATGTCTACCACAACATAGATGTTGTCATGGCCATGATTTGTCTTAGGTAGGCCCGCAATGAAATCCATGGTCTATTTGGGACTAGTAAAGGTTGGTATAAAGCTACATGTCTAGATCCTCCTTTTGCCTTCATGCACAATACACACTGCTCAACATATTTGGTTACATCTCTAACCAACTTTGGCCAGTGGTAAAACCTTTTCACAAGATCTATGGTTTTGTTCACTCCAAAATGGCCACTCAAGCTGCCATTATGCTTTTCTTGTATCAATTTTTCCCTCATTGATCCCTTGGGAATACACAACTAATTTCCTCTAAACAAAAAACTACTTTGCAATGTAAAATCAGAAAAATTTCTGTGAAAATTATTCTAAAAATTAGAGCATACATTGTAGGCTTCACCAAAGTCTTCATCATCCTTATAGAGGTCTTTGTAACTCTCTATCCCAATGATATTTAGTGGAACTTCTTGTATGGTCAGCAACCTCCTACTTAGTGCATCTGTAACCTTGTTTAACTACCCCTTTTTATTCTTGATTGTGAAAGTGAATGCTTGAAGGTATTCCATCCACTTTAGGTGTCTACTACTCAATTTCTCTTATGTGTTAATGTAGCTAAGGGCCTGGTTTTCAATAAACACTACAAAATCCTTGGGTAGAAAGTAATGTCTCCACTTTCTTAGATATTTTACAAAGGCATACAACTCCAAATCATAAGAAGAGTACTTCTTCTTAGCTTCATTTAATTTCTCACTAAAGAAGGAAATAGGTCCACCTTCTTGGATTAACACACCCCCTATTGCCATCCCACTAGCATCACACTCCAAGGTGAAAAATTTGTCAAAGCTAGGTAGTCTAGGGATAGGTTATGTTTCTACTTGTTCCTTCATCCTTTTGAATGCTTGATCTACTACAAAAGTCCATCTAAACTTGGTCTTAAGACCAACTTTAATAGTTTCTACCATTGGTGCACAAATACCACTAAAATGCCTTATGAACTTTTTGTAAAATTGAGCTAACCTATGAAATCTCCTTACCTCGGTTGTTGTTTTTGGTGTAGGCCAACTTAAGATAGCTTCCACCTTTCTTGGATCCATTTTCAATGATCCATGGGATATTACAAACCCCATGTAGACAAGTTCTTATTTCAAGAATTCACATTTTTCTAGGTTAATGGATAACTTCTCTTCTTGCATCCTTTTTAGGACCATCTCAACATGTTTTAAATTCTCTTATGTTGTCTTACAAAAAATAAGTATATCATCTAGATATACTACCAGAAATATCCCTATGAAATCCTTAAGCACTTCATTCATGAGCCTCATGGATGTGCCTAGTTCCTTTGAGGGGCTAAATAGCATAACTCTCCACTCATACAACCTATTAGTTTTCTTAAAGGTTGTCTTCCATTCATATCCATCGTTGATTCTAATCTAATGGTATCCACTTTTGAGGTCCAATTTGGTGAAGTACATTGCCACTCTAAGACAGTCCATTAAATCCTCAATTCTAGGTATATGGAACCTATACTATATTGTGATCCTATTAATGGCTCTTGAGTCTATACAAAGCCTCCAATTCCCACCTTTTTTATATGCCAACACAACCAGGACCACACAAGGGCTTATGATATTCCTAATCAACCCCCGATCCAAAATTTCTTGCACTTATCTAGCCACCTCCAAGTTTTTCTCTAGAGTGAGCTTGTAAGATACCTTATTAGGAAATAATGCACTAGGTAAAAATTCTATTTGATGACTTATCATTCTCTAAGGAGGTAAGGTTGTTGGAGTACTATCACTAACTATGTCTTTGTACTTCTCAAGTAACTCTTGAATCATAGATGGTAATGGCTTTGATTTAGTTCTCCCCTCCTCTTTGGGATTGACTATAATAGCATACTCATCACTATCCTTATCCTTGAGGGCTTTGATGAACTATTTTCTTCCACTCATCAAGATTCTAGGAGTCTTGGACTGAGATTCATCCTCTTCCAACAAGGATTGCATCTTGAAAGTCTTGTTATCATTCTTGAAGGATGTTGAGTTCTCCTTTCCATCATACATTGCACTCCTATCAAATTTATAAGGCCTACCTAATAGCAAGCGACATGGATCCATAGGAAACACATCACAAAGTAACTTGACCTTATACCTTGCAATTGAAAACTCAACCCAAGTCTTCCCATTCACCAACACACTCTACCCTTTATTCAGCCATGTCATCTTATATGGATTGACATGAGGGATCTTCTCCAATTTTAGTTTATTCATAGCTTCTTCTGATATGATATTGTCCATGGAACCTGAATCCACAATCACCTTACACATTTTACCAAGGATTTTACATCCTATCCTAAATAAAGCTATATTATGCTTGGGTTCATCCTTAACTATTTGTTTGATCAAAATCCTTTTCAACATTAAGTTCTCTCCCATTTTTTATTCAATATGGTCAACCTCAGCTGTCTTGAAACTGGTTTTTTCTTCCTAGGCATATGCAATCCTCTTTCCATTATTTGATGAGGTAGGCTTATCAAGGCACCTATATGCCGAGTGATCCAGCTAGCCACAATTGTAACATTTCATACTTGGAAATTATGAGTTTCTCATGTACCTCTTCCTCTATTAGGGCATCCTTGTGTACCTATACCTCTAGAATGACCCTCTCTTGGATTGGTTTTACCTCCATGCTAAGTCATCTTGGATTCTCCTTGGTTTCTCTTCTCATTACCCCTACCTTGATAACCACCTCGGTGACCCACTTGGTCTCTACCTCTGCCGCTACCCCTATTATTGGAGTCTCCCTTCTTCGTGTTCCTCTCTTCAACCTTGAGAGATAACTGGTGGAACTTTTGAACAATGGTTGGAGTCCACAAGCTTATCTCCTCCTGGATGTTCCATTTGAGACCACTCAAATATCTAGCTACCTTAATAGATTCCTCTTCTTGGATCTTGGACCTAAGGAATAGCTTCTGGAACTCCTTTGTATAAGAGGCCACATCTAAGTCCTTTTTTTTTAATCCTTGTCTCTTCTTATGAAGTTTAATTTCATAGTCTTCAGGTAGATAGCTTTCCTTCACCTTAGTCACCATGGCTTTCAAATTTTCTATAGGTAGCTTTCCCATTCTGACTCTTTCATCTTGCAGGTACTTCCACCATGTTAATGTTGATCCTCTTAATCTTGATTTGGAAACCTTAATCTTTTGGGCTTATGTCACACCCTCACACTCAAAATGGTTTTCCATCCCCTCAATCCATTCCATGACTATTTCAATGTCCATTTTCCCACTAAATAGTGGCAGTCCTTCAAATGCCTTTTCATTCAATGCTTTTATTTCTTTCAAGAATGATTCCTCATTCATTAGAGGGTCTAATTTAGGGATGATGTCATCTTCATCTACAAGCTTTTTACCCCTATCACTATTTTGAGCATCTTTGTTCTATTCTAGAGATCTGATGCAGGAGCATCCTGGGTGTAAGAGCAATCTTGCATCACCCAAAAATATTTCTATTTTTATATTCAATAAGGACTATTTTAGTGCAGAGCTGCTATTTATGGAAAGTTACTATTTTTGGTAATTTTTGCATGTGCTTAGAATGATCTGATTTCTTTCTTGGAGGTTCATTTTGGTCATGTAAGTTTTCCAGTAAAGTTTCATTGCCAGATCAAGTGTATATTGGAAGATATTGAAGATTTTCGGTATTGGCAGCTGGGTATAGAAACTTTGAACTCAGTTTTGAAGGCTTTAGAGGCCCCGGATGAGGTTAAAAATTTGGGTGACGAGCGCTTGTGCCAGTCAAGCCTGTAGAGCGCTTCGTGACGTTTCCGAAATGGGGTTATAATAGCCGATCGGGTCAACTGGTGATGACTTATGGTCTTCGGAAGTTGGGCCACCTGAAATGGCAAAAAATAATTTTCTTCAAAATTTCTGTTTGGGTTTCAAAGGTTATCTTGAGCTGACTATGATGTAATAAAATATAAAATAAAATAATTCTAAGTTTGGTCGGCCTTATTGGCTAAAATTCTGGAACCTTCCCAGGCGGTGGAAATTTGCCTATATAAGGAAGGCTGTATTATTGTCTTAGGAGTTCAGAATAGTTCTGGGTAGTAGATCTGGGTAATAGTTCGAGGCTTTGTCCTACAGAATATTGTAAGGGAATGCCCATGTGGCTTTGCATATTATAATTCTGAAAGTTTGTAATTCCACATTTGTGGAGATAATAAGAAGCCAAATTTTCTGTTCTTGCATATTGTTGTTGTTTCTCTATATCTGTTATGTGTTTGTGGTATTAAGGGGATCACCCTTCATCAAGTGGTATCAGAGCAGGAGTTCTTGAGTGTGTAAATAGATCACCGACTGTGAGGCAGTTTGCACCAGGACCGTGGCTAGGGTTTCAGCACGCATCGCGAAAATACCTCCACAAAGGGAATGTGGCGGAAGAGCTGGTGTTGTAACACCTGAGGTTAGAGAGCTGCAGAGACAAGTGCGAGCATTGCAAGAAGAGATTCGTAGAGGAATGAATCTTAATGTCAGAGATGAAAGCGAGGATGAAGCCGAAGAAGAATATCAAGAAGGAGAAGCTGAAATTGTGAACCCGGAGGAAGAAAGACCTTTTCGGGCGATTTCCAAGATTGGGAAAAGACCTAAGATTGAGGTTCCTACATTTACTAGAAATATTAACCCAGAGGAATTGATCGACTGGATCAATGAATGTGAGGAGTATTTTGAGTATGAAGATGTTGAGGATCTTGACAGGGTCAAATTTGCGAAGGCCAGACTAAAAGGTCATGCGAAGATCTAGTGGCAAGAAATTCAATTGGAGTGAAATAGAAGAGGGAAAGATAAAATCACAAGATGGGATTGGATGGTGGAAAAATTGAAGCGACAGTTCATTCCTGTTGATTATGAGCTTGACCTACTAAAGAAAATGCAAAGTTTGAAGCAAGCAGGAAAATCTGTTCAGGAGTATACAGAGGAGTTCTATTGACTCCTCATCAGAACAGGCCATGTAGAAGCTGATAAGGAGAAAGTTGCCCGATATCTTAATGGGTTAAGGCAGAGCATTCAGGAGGAGCTGAATCTGGTTCGAATGAACAGTATTGAACAGGCATACCAGTTTGCCCTAAAAGTAGAGGAAAAGCTGAACAAGAAGTTTGAGAGCAGACAAAATGGAAGAGGTCGCGGTGGATGATCTGGTGGACGGTCATATGGTGGCCGAAATGAGGATCCGAAAAAGAAGGATGAGGCCAACAATAGTTAGAATCAGCGAGGAAATAATTCCAATCACTTCCAGGATCAGAATAATAGAGATCAGAGAGGAAGAGGAAGAGGACAAGGATCTGGAAGAGGTGGCTTCCGTGGAACATGTTTTCACTATGGAGAAGAAGGTCATAGGGCATTTGAATGTCCTTAGTGCCAAGGCAGAACAGACAGGAGAAATGAAGGCCAGGCCAGAGTTGCACATGTAGATGAAGATGCCAGATCATCAAATTCTGAAGATGCTGAAAGAGGAGAAACGTTGATTAACAGAAGAGTCCTGTTGAGTGGTGAGAATGAACCTGAGCAAAGGAGGAGCCTATTTCGCACCAGGTGCAAGTGTGAAGGTAAATTTTGTGATGTGATTATTTATAGTGGAAGCACTGACAATTTGGTGTCAGAAGAGATGGTGACAAAGTTGAAGCTCAAGAGACAGAAACACCCACATCCATATCAGATTGCCTGGGTACAGGATGACCACAAGGTCATGGTCAATGAACAATGCCTAGTGAAGTTCAAGATTGGCGGATACCAAGATGAGGTATTGTGTGATATCATATCTATGGATGCATGTCATATGTTGTTGGGTAGACCATGGCAGTTTGACATATGTGCTGTACATGATGGTCATGCGAATACCTATTCCCTGACAAAGAATGGAGTGCGACATAAGCTAAAACCATTGAAGGAGACTGAAGAAAAGGTATGTGGTAATGCAAGGATAACTTTTGTTGATAGAAGAAATTTCCTAGATGGTATGAGACATGAGCATGTATGTTTTGCTTTAATTCCAAAAGCTGGTAAAGAGGAAGTAGAAGATGTTCCTGTAGAAGTTGCAGATTTGTTGAGTGAGTTTTAGGATATTATATCCGATAACGTGCCTGATGGATTACCACCAGTCAGGAAGATCAATCATTAGATGGACTTGATCCCAGGAGTGAGTTTACCGAATAAGGCAGCACACAGAATGACACCTGCAGAAAGTGAGGAGTTGAACAGACAAGTACATGAGTTGTTACAGAAAGGATTGATTCGAGAGAGTCTGAGTCCCTGTGCTGTACCTACAGTATTAGCATCAAAGAAGAATGGAGAGTGGAGGATGTGTACAGATTCTAGAGTAATAAACAAGATCACAATCAAGTACAAGTTTCCATTGCCACGAATGGATGATATTATGGACTGTTTGAGTGGAGCTGTGTATTTCTCAAAGATAGATCTAAAGAGTGGGTATCATCAGATTCGGATCAGAGAAGGAGATGAATGGAAGACTGCCTTAAAGACAAAGGAAGGACTGTATGAGTGGTTAGTCATGCCTTTTGGGCTAACCAATGCACCGAGCACTTTCATGCGGCTCATGAACGAGGTTCTAAAAGAATTTTTGGGTAAGTTTGTCATTGTTTACCTAGATGATATTTTGATCTTTAGTAAGACATTGGATGAGCATATGATGCATATTCGTATGGTATTTGAGAAGTTGAGAGAAGAGAAATTGTTGATTAATTTGAAGAAGTGCAGTTTTGTGAAGAAAGAGTTAGTGTATTTAGGATTTGTAGTTTCAGCAGAAGGTCTAAAAATGGACCCAGAGAAGGTACAGGCTATCCTTGAATGGCCTACTCCAAAGAGTGCTACTGAGGTAAGATCTTTTCATGGTCTAGCTAGCTTTTATAGAAAGTTTATCAGGAATTTTAGTAGTATTTGTGGACCCTTGACTGAAACAATGAGAGGGGATAGAAAAGAGTTTAAGTGGACTAAAGGAGCAGAAAAGAGTTTTCAATTATTGAAACAAAAAGTTACAGAACAACCTATTTTAGCACTTCCAGATTTTAATAAGGTGTTTCAAGTAGATTGTGATGCTAGTGGTACTGCAATAGGAGCTGTTATGAGCCAAGAAGGTAAACCTGTTGCTTATTTCAGTGAGAAGTTAAATGATGCCAAGAGAAAATATTTTGTTTATGATCAGGAATTTTATGCTACAGTTCAGGCATTAAAGAAGTGGAGACATTATCTACTTCCTAATGAGTTTGTTTTGTATACTGATCATCAAGCTTTGCAATATTTGAATAGTCAAGGAAAGTTGAATCAGAGGCATTTGAAATGGGTTGAGTTTTTGCAGAGTTATACATTTGTTTTGAAACACAAGAGTGGAAAGTCTAATAGGGTTGCAGATGCTCTTAGCAGAAGGCAACTATTGCTGATAGAAATGCAGATTGAAGTGGTTAGGTTCAAAGAACTCAAGAATTTGTATCAGGAGGATCCTAATTTTGGTGAAGCTTGGAAAGCTTGTACAGAACCTGTTACTCTAGACAGGACAAAATGGTTGGATTTCATCATCCAGGATGATATGCTATTCAGAGGGAGTCAGTTGTGCATTCCACGAAGTTCTATGAGGGAGAATCTCATCAAGGAGAAGCATAGCGGAGGATTGGCTGGACATTTTGGTCGTGATAAAACCTTTGGTTTGGTTAGTGAGAATTATTATTGGCCACAGTTGCAGCAAGATGTGAAGAAGTTTGTACAAAGTTGCAGAGTATGTCAGATGGCAAAAAGAGTGAAGCAGAATATAGGGTTGTATCAGCCATTGCCTATACCAGAGAAGCCTTGGGAGGATATCAGTATGGACTTTGTTCTTGGTTTACCGAGGACACAGCGGGGACATGATTCAATTTTTGTAGTAGTTGACAGATTTTTGAAGATGGCACATTTCATTCCCTGCAAGAAGACTAATGATGCTGTTCATGTAGCAGAATTATTTTTTAGAGAAGTAGTGAGACTTCATGGTTTGCCAAAGACCATAGTTTCAGATCGGGACACTAAGTTTGTTGGATATTTCTGGCGTACATTATGGAAGAAGTTGAAGACAGATTTGAAGTTCAGTTCATCACATCACCCACAGACTGATGGACAGACAGAGGTGGGGAATAGGAGTTTGAGAAATCTGCTGAGATGTTTGGTTGGGGATAAGCCAACAGGATGGGATTTAATTTTACCACAGGCAGAATTTGCATACAATAATTTTGTCAACAAGAGCACTGGTAAATCACCATTCCAGATTATATATGGAAGTAGTCCAAGAAATGCATTTGAGTTGAGAAAGATAGATAAAGAAGAAATAAGTAGTGCTGAGGCTGAGGATTTTGCAGAACATTTGAAGAACATCCATGGGGAGGTGAGGAAGCATATTACCAAGATGAACGCACAGTATAAGGCTAAGGCAGATGAGAAAAGGAGGTATAAGGAATTTCAGGTTGGTGATGAAGTCATGGTTCATTTGCGGAAGGAGCGGTTTCCAGTTGGTACATATAACAAGTTGAAAATGAAGAAGTTTGGACCATGTAAGATATTGAAGAAGCATGATTCAAGGAATGCATATGAGGTAGAATTGCCTAGTGAGCTGAATATTTCACCAGTGTTTAACATTTCAGATCTGACAGAGTATCATGAAGGAGGTGTTGAAGATGAGATCACAACAGCACAGTGGAGTATTCCAGCAACTAGTTCAGACACTAAGGAGATCGAAGACATATTGGACAGTCGTGTTGGTAGAAGCACAAGGAATAGGACATATGAAGAGTATTTGGTCAAATGGAAAGGACGACCTGTAGAAGATTCATCGTGGCTAACAAAGGAGGAGGTTAACCGTCTTGGTTTTCCTCTGCACACCTGAGTCGTGACAGGGTCACTTCTCAAATTACCCTGGGTGTCTGATGCAGGAGCATCCTGGGTGTATGAGCAATCTTGCATCACCCAAAAATATTTCTATTTTTATATTCAATAAGTGCTATTTTAGTGCAGAGCTGCTATTTATGGAAAGTTACTATTTTTGGTAATTTTTGCATGTGCTCAGGTTGATCTGATTTCTTTCTTGGAGGTTCATTTTGGTCATGTAAGTCTGCCAGTAAAGTTTCATTGCCAGATCAAGTGTATATTGGAAGATATTGAAGATTTTCGGTATTGACAGCTGGGTACAGAAACTTTGAACTCAGTTTTGAAGGCTTTAGATGCCTCGGATGAGGTCAAAAATTTGGGTGACAAGTGCTTGCACCAGTCAAGCTTGTAGAGCACTTCGTGGCGTTTCCGAAATGGGGTTATAATAGCCGATCGGGTCAACTGGTGATGACTTATGGTCTTCCGAAGTTGGGCCACTTGAAATGGCGAAAAATAATTTTCTTCAAAATTTTTGTTCGGGTTTCAAAGGTTATCTTGAGCCGACTATGATGTAATAAAATGTAAAATAAAATAATTCTAAGTTTGGTTGGCCTTATTGGCTAAAATTCTGGAACCTTCCCAGGCGGTGGAAATTTGCCTATATAAGGAAGCCTGTATTATTGTCTTAGGAGTTCAGAACAGTTCTGGGTAGTAGATCTGGGTAATAGTTCGAGGCTTTGTCCTACAGAATATTGTAAGGGAATGCCCATGTGGCTTTGCATATTGTAATTCTGAAAGTTTTTAATTCCACATTTGTGGAGATAATAAGAAGCCAAATTTTTCGTTCTTGCATATTGTTGTTGTTTCTCTATATCTGTTATGTGTTTGTGGTATTAAGGGGATCACCCTTCATCAAGATCTTTGATCAACTACTTCTTGGAATTTGATCCTGATCTCATCCATGGCATCTTCAAGGAGTCTATTCCTC
Organism: Chamaecyparis obtusa; assembly: GCA_027943335.1. Lineage (NCBI taxonomy): Eukaryota > Viridiplantae > Streptophyta > Pinopsida > Cupressales > Cupressaceae > Chamaecyparis > Chamaecyparis obtusa. The sequence continues at coordinate 117,703 of BSBK01009890.1, read as the reverse complement.
TCCTCTTTCTCTTCCACCTCTCTGGCTAGCTCAACATTTGTCACCATAGTGCTCTCCCCTACTGATTCACTAGTATAGAGAGACATACACTAACCTCCAAATCTTTAACACTACTCTAATACCAATCTGGTGTAACACAAGTCTTCCTCTTTGTATTGTAGTCACTTTTAGGATCATACAAGGATATGTCTCTAGCCTATAGGGTCCTTGACCTAGTAACCCCATAAGGATTCCAAACTATAATCATTTCCCTATTCAACTTGTTAACACCAATGTTGAATCAAGCTTCCATCACATTACTCTATGGGTGCCTTCTAGCACCATCACCCTGAAATAGTGTTCCTTGTCCACGCTAACCCTCAAATCTATAGGAGGGTTAATTCATTTAGAATATGGTCTAAACCCATGCCTAACTCCACTTCATTAAAAAGAAAACCCTATTGCTTTCAAGGTTCCTTTGTTGTCTATACCAAATAGGGCTACAAGGCTATTAGGCCTAATTAGACACCTTTTGGCTTATAGCTCAAAAATTTTCCTAACAAGGCACCCAAAAAATTTTAGATTTTAGTATCCTTTTGGAAGGGCTTTTGGATTCTTCTGGTTTCCTTCCTCCAACCTGTCCGTACAGGGGTTTACTAAAAATAGGCCTATAAATAAGGGTTTCCTTATTCTATGACTGAACCAGTGAGGGTTTGGTATTTCACATAGAAAAAAAATTCACCAAGACTCCTCCTTGTTGGTGATGCTTCTCAACTCACATAGCCTCCTCTCCATATGCCTATATTGAAGCAATGAGTTCTTTCAATCACTCTCCTCATCTCTGCAACACTGTGATTCCTAGCCATGCACTCTTGGCTCGCCTAGGGTATCACCTTAAAAATGGCTACCATGCTTTCTAGGGCCCCATATTGCACCATATAGATACACATGGAGTCTAGTCATAGATCCCAAAGGGATGTACAATTTGTACTATCGAAGAGTAAGCTAGCACTCCATTTAGCAAAATCTGTCTGGACCAACCCAAGATAGGCCAAGAAATAAAAGATTAACTAGACAATACTGAAACCTCACAAAATGATAAACTATTATGAATAAGAATCAAATAAAATACTAATATGACATACTCAATCATTATAGTCACTCCATTAATCCATCTATTAGCTCGTTTACACACAAAACGTTCAAGTTTTACGCAAAGTTACACAGTAAATCCTCCTTATAGGTCTTAGTTCCCCTACAACACGACTTCCAGTGCCCTAAATTATGGTTTTTTTAACCAATATATACCCAATCCCATGTGTGTAGGACCCTTGGGTTGGGATTTGGGCATCTTTGAACCATTTCCTAGGTTTTTGGAAATGTTGTCATGAAAAATTTTAAAGTTGTCATGACAACTTTCAAAATTGTCACAACAACTTTTTGTGGTTTACCTAACCACTTGGTCACACCATTGTGTGACTCACTCCTGAGCATTCTTGGGTCATTAAAACCATATTTTTGAAAACATCAAAGAGGTATTTTACAACATTTTCCACCTTTGGCAATTTGGATAAGTTTACCAAATCAAGCTCAACTAGACTCAACTAGGACTTAGGGAAACCAAGAAAGAGCTATCAAATTAAACAAAATACATTATAGACCAAATAGTCTCCTTATTTCACTAGTGTCTTGGCTAAGGCCACTATAAGCCAAAAATAAAACATTAGGGACCCTTGGTTACTAGGTAGCCTTATCTAGGTGCCCTGCACTAGTCTATAAGAGAACATGACAATCCATACTTACTAGCTTGATTAGTATTACAGATAACATTCATGGTACCACTCCCTATGTCCCAAATGTTATAGAGGCCATACTTGAGAGGAAGAGACAAGAGGTTGGCTCTGGTCTTTCTATTAAGGAGGAACATGCTATAGTGCCTAAAGAGACCTTGAAAAGGAAAGTTTTTCCATCTTATGTAGACTTACACTATGTGAAGGGATATTAGGTTACCAGGTGTCAGGATCATGCTATATCATCATTGATATACCCATGATTTCTAGCTTCTCATGGTCATTCTCCAAATAATGACTAGATTCTATTGTACATTGCACAATAGATTTTTTTTAATGTTCATTTAGGGAGGGCCGTTAATTACACTAATTTTCCAACAAATGTAAGATAGGAGCCTTGCATAATTACTAATAGTTATTATTTTTGTCGCGATGATCTCCAAAGGCCAATACATAGGGGCATTTTTGGTCAGATGGAACTTTCCATAGCTCATTCATTGGGTCCTCTTGTAGATGATGTTATTTGTAGCACCCAACTTTGAGGTGCAATTGATAGTGTTGGGGACATTGTAGCAACTATGACATCCATATCTAGTGATCAAGTTGGTCATTACTTGACATCTCAACAACACTCCAAATCATCAGGTGGAGCATCCTCTAGTAGTACCACACATGAAATGTATAGTGCAATGAGCATCCCTTCACTTTCCAACCTATAAGGACTTACATGAGTTACATTGATGATTTTGGCTGAGGATCTATTGGATTCATATGAATTTATAGGAGTAGAGCATGATATCCACATATCAAATGTTAGATATCATGTGAGTACTGTTAGATATGCTCAACCACATCCTTCTCACCTAGACCATGGCTGTAGTGGAAGTGCTCATGAGGATCTACCTACTTACCACTCTATTGCTGTAGAGGGAGAGGCACAACGTACATACCCTTCAGTCAGTGCAGGGAGCTAGTTCTCTAATGTTGGCCTTGACGATGTTGACTTTAGCAATGACCACTATAGGTTACCTAGATTTAGTGACACATTATGATATGAATTCCATGCCATCTCATTTAGTTAGTCTGTTGCATTCATCACTAGAGAGATGTGTGCGGTCTAGTATTGTTGTAGATGCAGAGTTGAGCTTAGACTAGATGCAATAAAATCTTGATATCTTGGTTGATAGGATCGAGGCTAGGGATTCTAAGTAAGTTATAAGGTGCCACCATCTATATAGGTATAAATCAGATTATATATTTAATGTTACAATTTAACTTATTTATTTACAATTTTTCATGTAGCATGTAATTTTACTTCTTTTTTTATGTTTTCAAAATTTCAATATACATGTATATATATATATACATGTATATATATATATACATGTATATATATATATATATATATATATATATATATATATATATATATATATATATATATATAATTTACTTCTTTTTTTATGTTTTCAAATTTTCAATATATATATATATATATATATATATATATATATATATATATATATATATATATATATATATATATATATATATATATATATATATATATATATATATATATATATATATATATATATATATATATACACACATATATACATACATGTGTGTGTGTGTGTGTGTGTCCTTATTTAAGCACTAATCATGTATGTCATCGACACTCACTTGATGATGACATGAGTAGTGGATAGGTGAGTTTTTAATTTATTGATGTCTGGACATTTACTATGTGTTTACATACTTTCTAACATGTTTTCTTGTAATATTTTATCAAACTTAAAAGGATGTGTACATTTATATATTAATTTATATCTCTTTCTCTATAGGGATCTGCACATCCTTCATAGCATGATAGTCACTCTCGGTCTAACCGCTTAGTGAGGAGTCATCATGATGAGCCCTAGGAACTTTAATATTTTATCTAAACATATTACCTATTACATATTTGATCTATACATATTACATATATTCATGTTTTCAATCTTATATTTCATTTCTAGTCTCTAGAGTCAATTGACATATGTATTGTACACTTTGATATTATTTGAGTTGTAGGTAGTTTTGATAGAATGTTTGACACATGATTGGTCCATATGTTTCATGTTTATAGTACTTGATCTATTAATTTATATTTCCTCCATGTTATATACTTTCACTCTATACGTGTGGATGCGTGATGAACTTACATACTTTCAATCTATGTGTTTTTAATTTGTATGTACATGTTTGATTCTACGTGAACATGTGATTTTAATACAAGTATTCAATCTATGTGTTTTTAACATATAAATATAAATTCAATACTTTCAATAGATTACATGTGTTTAATTTATGGGTATGTGTAGGATCATGGTATGCCAAACTAGGCCCTTAAGTGGCAATGAAAATTCAAAAAATTAGGCTTAGGCAAGTTGACATAAAAAATTGAACAAGTTACAAATATTATATCAAAAATATGTAAGAAGAAAATCTGTAGAAAATTGAAATATAGTTTCTAAGATGCTAGGCCTTTTTTGAAAAAAATTTATTCTATATGTTGAAAATTTTTAATTTCAATGTAGTAGTATGAAAATTTTAGGAAAAAAAATAGAAGTAGATGTATGTCTGGGCACCTTAAACACAATCAAATGATAAAATTTTTTTACAAGATTCAAGAAATAAGTAGTAGAATCATGTCCAAATGTGACACATAAATTTTTGTATCTTATTTCGAAGTAAATAATTAATTATTATTTTTCTTCTACAACTTTTCCACAATACAAAAAATCACGTGTATGACCAAGTTAACTTAGTCTAAAATTTATCAAATTTAAAACTTTGTTTATTTTTCTTGTAATAGGAAAAGCAGTGAATGTGACACATGTTTTGGATTTCAAGAATGTTATACAGTTTGAAAGTTATAGCTATTTTTCAATAAGTTTATCAATCAGGACTAGAAAGATAACTAGTAGGTGTATGTTTGACCACATTAAACAAAATAAAATGATAATATTTTTTATAATATCCTAGATAAAAGTAGTAGGCTCATGTCCAGATGTGTTGTATATATTTTTCTATTTTTTTTCAAGTAAATAATTAATTATTATTTTTTTTCTACAAATTTTCATGAATATAAAAACTCTCATGTTTGACCACCTTAATTTAGTCTAAACTTCATCAAATTGAAATAATTTATTATTATTATTGTATTAGGTGAAACAAAGAATGTGATGTATATTTCAGATTTCAAAAATGTTATATTGTTTGAAAGTTACATTTTTTTTTCAAAGAGTCTATCAATCAAGACTTCTTTTTCACATCGCCACTTTTTGGCATACTATGATCTTGCACATAACCTTATACATGTGTACATGTTGGATTATATATGAATTTTATGTTAAATATAGATACGTGTGTTTACATACAAGTTCTTGATCTATGTGTTTTTAATCTATACATGTTTCATTCTATGAATTTTATGTTTGATTACATGTAAATATGAACTATAAATGACATGTGCTATATAATTGAGACCTATGTTTGATCATCTTACTTATATTTCTACATTTGATAATATGCATGTACTTTTAATTTAAATGAACTTCAATGTACTTGCTATATTTTATATTTAAAACATGTGTCCTAATGTAATCAACTATAAAAATAAAGTATCCTAATTAAGTAAGTTTCAACATGCAAATTCAATGTACACATTTATATTCCAAAGTTAGAGTACACTTGTATCCAAATGACCTAATTAATCAACTTAGAGATAATTTAATAAATTAAATATCAACATTTATTCAATACACATTCATATTCAAGTAGATAAGAAATAACTCATATCCAAGTAAGACATTTTTTAGATATATTATAATTTTTTTAAAATTGCTCAATTCACTATGGGCACCAATAGGAAACAATGGAGCTAAGAAAACCTCTGGTCTTGACCATGAAAAATTTAGTACAAATCACATTTCATCCATGATTTAGTCCACATCAAGAAGTTCATCTCTCTCTCAAATAACATTTAATATTCTCTCATGGTCATCAGTATCAAGTCTCCACTTATGAATGTCGTGTCCTATCACTAGATGAATAGATAAGAGAGTGGTAATTACAAGATGGCTATACTAATAAGCCTTATCGTTAGGTTGATAATCAATAAATTGAATCCCATGTTTAAGTATTTTGATTTTCTTCAAATATGTTTCTTGCACAACAATTAAACCTGCACAGACAAGTTCAACAATGTTATATATAGATGTGAAATTAACCATATAAACAAACATATAATTTCATCAAAAGTTAGACATCACTCAAGTTTAATAGGTGAAACATAAATAAACTACTAACATATGGGAAATATATTTTCATCACTTGTTTCATTCTTTGTTAACTTCATCCTCTCCTTGCTACAACGTAATAAATAATAACTAACACCTTCCACATTTCCAGGCTCTTCTAATACTGTAAAAATATGTTCTGCAAAAAGTGAACTTTTAATTTGAGTTCTCTAAATATAAATTGTGTGTGTGTGTGTGTGTGTCTATATATATATATATATATATATATATATATATATATATATATATATATATATATATATATATATATATATATATATATATATATATATATATATATATATATATATATATATATATATATATATATATATATATATATATATATATATATATATATATATATATATATATATATATATATATATATATATATATATTTATATATATATATAGACACACACACACATACCAATTTTGATCAAACCTAAAATATGGTCATAATCAGTAAAAATTAATAGAATATCATCAATGATGTCATCTTCAACTTGATCATTTGTGTTTGTAACATCTAGTGGAACTGAATTCCATTCACTAACATATCCACATTTTTGGTTGATACATTTTCCATAGTTTTTAGAAATGTAGTCATAACAAAAGCATGAGTAATCTCTAGTTTGCAATGACCACTAATTACTATTCATTCTCATAACTGAATGCAGGGATCTTCTTTTGTCTACTCTCTTCCATCCATGGATTGATCTTCCATCAACACCTGATAGAGACACACATGTAAAACTTGAGCACAAGTTAAAATCAAGTATATAGATCTATATAATGTACATAATAGATTTCAATGGTCAATAAATGTAAAGCACATACATAAATTATAGCTAAAACAAGTGATGTTGTAAATTTATACCCGGTATCTCCTAAAATACTTGGAATAGTATGACTCAATCTGATCATGATGATGTGTTATCCTGATTTGGCACCACAAAATGCAACTTGCACTACTCAACTACATCATGAGCATTACTTATATGATATCCCTTATAGTCCAGTTGATACTTTCTTAAAGCACATTTGATACAAGCTCCTGCACCATCATTCCCTCCCTTTCCATGTCCACTCTCAAAGAAACTCCAAATATGTGGTATCTTTTGGTATCAATGATATCTACATAGTGCATAAAATATCCTTGCTAATTTAAATTGTGTTTCCATTTAGTAAAAAAAAAAAGACGTACGTATGGTTGAATCAATTTATGAAAATTCTCTATAAATGTTGCAATAGGTATCTCTTCCTCTACATATTCCAACCTTGTTGATTCTTTCCCAAATTTTATTTCAAACTTTATGTAATTTTATCTCTTACATTTTACCATCCTCATCATGTTAGTATCTTCAAGTCTCAAAGGAAACTTAGCCAAATCCTTGTATGTTTGACAAGTTCCTCTTATGTAATCTATTTCAGGTAATTCATGATCAATTAATTTTTTACATAAGATTGATGCTATGAATTATCTTGGACATTTAGGAAAGTCATTTTGAGAACCACTACTTTCTTCTATCGTCTTTCTAAACCCTTGGTAGTAGAGATTGAATTTAATATGATATCGACAACAACAAGTTTAGAAATATTTATTTATCTTTACAAAAATGGCTTTAATCTTTGAAACATTGTTTTTCCAATCTTAATGTCAAGATTTGAGTTACAAAATGAGAGATACAATTCATGTTGTGTAGTGTCCAACCAATGGTTTGTGTGTTGGAAATATTCCTTAGGCCTTGTCCTCCTCTTGCTAACATCTCTTGTATTTGGTGAAGGAAGAGTATGATCAATCAAAAATGTTGTAACTAAGTTCCTAACTATTTCATTAATCCTATTAGACTGAGGAGCTCTACACATTAGTACCTAATTACCTTCCAATGTAGTATCATCCAAATTGATTCTTCTTTTCAAATAATGTGTTGTTGTCTTCCTATTGTACTCGATATGAGATGAAAGTGAAGAAATTTATCTTCTTTGGGACATGTTTGTATTTAAAATAGATGTCATTATCACTCTTCTTGAAATGGACCTAGTTACAGATCTAGTTGTTTTCCCAATGTGGATTACAAACATTCCTTTTTTATTGTCAACAATATTTTTTTCTACGTTACACAATTTTGACTTTTTCAAACTTACATCTACACCCAATAATTTTAATATCTCTTTTAACCCATCTTTAATAATTTTAATTGATAATAGTTGGATTTTTTCAAGTGTACCAAGATTCTCAAATTGTTTCATTACTTACTTAGACTTTTTCTTTAATGCCCTCTTCGTAATATTTATGGGTTGTTAAGCATAATCTCTCAATTTTTACACATCCATTTTAATTAAATGATCTATGCTTTTATGATTAATTTTTCTCCTCAACTATTTAAGTAAACTAACATTCACATCTCTTTCTCACACTTCCACTACAATTTTTTTTTAAAAATATCTCATGTCAAAGGTAATAATTTATAAACTAATGAGAGAAACACATACTTATTTTACATTGGGTTTACTCTTCTATAAAGTCCATTACTTCAACTTGGGATTCTCCTTGTCCAATATTTTTATCATCAAAGGCCACATGTACACAACAAAAATAATAGTCTTAAGGGGAAGGACCCAAAATGAATATTCACCACTAAGAGAAGAGAAGAGAGAGAGAGAGAGAGAGAGAGAGAGAGAGAGAGAGAGAGAGAGAGAGAGAGAGAGAGAGATGTGTACTTGTTTGATATTCTAAGAGTTGTATTTGTTAAGCTTGCAATGACCCTTCTCCATATTTTGAAGGTTGTGCTTATGGAGCTTGTGATGACCCTTCTCCAACTTCTAAAGGTTGGGATTATTGAGCTTGTGATGACCATTCTCCAACTTCATAAGGTTGTGATTCTTGAGCATTTCCTACATACAAAGTAAAAATTATCAAACAAAATTTTTTGTATGAAATTAGGTCTAATTAAGTCATTTTAGGTGTAACTGGGTCCTATTAGGTCCTATTAGGTCCTAATAGGTTCATATGATGTCTAATTTCTCATATTGGGTCTAATAGATCATATTCAGTCTAATTAAGTCAAATCAGGTCCTAATAGGTCCTAATTAGGTCCTAAGAGGTCCTAATTGGTCTTATTTAGTCTAATTAGGTCCTAATAGGTCTAAATAAGTCTAATTGGTCCTAATAGGTCTAAAGTTAGGTTTAATTAGTCCTAATATGTCCTAATTGGGTCCTAATTGGTCTAAATAAGTTTAAATATGTCTTAATAGGTCTTAATAAGTTGAATATTAAGTCTAATAGGTCATAAATTAGGTACTATTTGGTCCTAATAAGTTCATATGATGTGTAATTGGTCTAGCTAGGTCTAATTAGGCATCAAAGTATAACTAATTGGTGCACTAATAGGTCTATTTGGGTCTAATTAAGTCTTCATAGGTCATATTAGGTCCTAATACATCTAAATAGGTCCTAATAGATCATATTAGGTCTAATTAAGTCTAATTATGTCTAATTACATCCTAATAGGTCTAGAGTTACGTCTAATTAGTCCTAATAGCTCCTAATTAGATCCTAATTGATCTAAATAACTCTAATTATGTCCTAATATGTCTCAATAGGTCCTAATAAGTCATATTAGATCTAATAGGTCATATTAAGTCCTATTATGTCCTAATAGGTTCATATAATGTCTAATTGGTCTAAGTAGGTCTAATTAGGCATCAAAGTGCAACCAATTGGTGGAGTAATATGTCTAATTGGGTCTAATTGTAAGAATTTGCCTAAGGCAAAGAATAGACGCCAAGATCTAGAAGCTCAAGAGATAGCACAAGAGAGACAAGATGATCAAATGAATAGATTCAATAATGATCAAATGATAATGAATAATTAATTGATTGATTGATTACATACAATGTAGAATGCCTCAATATATAGACAATGCATGATATCTAGAAGATATGCAAGTGATAAGATCACAACTAGACATGGTGGAATCACATGTCCACAAAAGGTGGATCATCCTCCACTGTACATCAAAGTATGTGCAACATGTGCAACAATGAGAGGATGACAATGTGATAAGATCACTAAAGGTGGATCTCACACACAAAGAGGTATGAGAAGACAACTATGACCACCTAAAGTGGAGATTCTCCTAACCATGTGCTAAAAATAAATGCAAACTCCTAGGTGTCTCAAAGACAACTAATATGAAAATGCATTATCCTAAGTAAACTTAAGTAAAGTGTAATTAGTAAATACTTAATTACACCAACACCCCCCCTTAAGTGCAACTTAGGGGAATGCACTTAAGATCACAATGCAAGATGGGTCCCGACTACTAGGCCATGTTAGGTACCCATGTACAATATGCAAGAGAAATAGATAATGCAATCTCTCATAAAGTAGAGAAAGAGGGAAAACCTCATGGGAAACCCCCCCGCAAAAAAAAAAAGAGAGATGAATACAAGATGCATGCATGGATGGAGTAATCAAGACCCCCCTATTATGACATACATCATGCATATACAATAAAGAATCCCCCCAAAGGAAAGAAATAGAGAAGAGAGACAAAGTAGCCCCCCCTCAATGTTGAATCTCCTGCAAAGATGGTCCAAGATGTTGACCAATACTCCTCCATAGGAAGAAAATGGAGCCAATGCTGCACCAAGAATGTCAAAGTGTGACAAAATCAGGTACCAATGTTGATGTAGAATGATTGACAAAATGCCCATTAAGATATGATAGAGATGAGGCATGAAGACACCTGCAAGCACCAACTAAGTACTCTTACTGACAGGTTGGTATACTTGAACTTGTTTCCTGCATCCATTGATGTTTGGTTGGAGCATAACTTTCAAGAACCAAGTCCCATGATATTCCTAATCTACTAACATAGGGATTACATCAAATGTGTCATCAATTACAAGGTACAAAAAAATGTGGCACTTTATGATAGTGTGTGTACAACATGGCTCATGCAAGAGCATACAACATCAAATGCAAAGCTAGAAACATGTAGAAGATGAAGCCATCAAGGATGCCCTGTCAAATGCTGTAGAAAAGGTGTCCTCTTGTTGGCCTTGTGCTAGGAAGTCTTTGGGACAAAATTGGCCTCCCCCCTAGCTGCTGGTTGGATGACGCTACAAAACAGGTAGATACAAGTGGCAAAGCAAAAAAAGTGTTTCCAATTTTGCCTATTTAGTAATATTTTATTTTTCAAAATCCCAAAAAGATTAAGAAAAACATTTATTAATAAACCCGAAAAAAAACTTTATTAAAAATAAAGAAAAAAAACACAATTTGATTTTTTTTAATTTTTAAATTTTTAAAAAAACTTTATTAAAAAATTTAATAAAGAAAAACATAAAAATGTTTTATTAAAAAATAATTTTTTTATTTAAAAAAACTTATGAAAAAAATATATCATATTAAAAAGCTTTTATTTAATAAAAAAAAACTATTAAAATACATATTTAAATGAAAATTTTTATTTATTTAAAAAAACTTTTAAAAAAAACTATTAAAAAAGTTTATTTAAAAAATATCTTTTAAAAAATATTTAAAAACTTTTAAAAAAATAAACCCCTTTCGTGCCGCACGTAGTGCAATACAACACTATGCAGTGCTGGTACTGCACTGCCAGTGCATACCGCACTGTGCAGTGCGGTCAACACTGTGCAATGCGTACACTGCGTAGAGCCTATGGCAATAAAAAAAACTTTCAAAAAAATTTTATATTAAAAACTTTTTTTAAAACAATAACCCCCCCAAATTGCAATTTAATATTTTGATTTTTAATTAAAATGAAATATAATGAAAAAATTGAAAATAATTAAAAATAAATAAAATCGTACCTTTATTTCAGATTCGCGTCTGTACGACAGACCATGGAGGGGAATATTTTCCCTAAGACCAATAGTGTCTGATTTGGGTGAATGAACAGTCAATCTTGGGGTTGTTGACCACTCTGATCGCAATGGAACTGTCATATCTGGCCCAAAGTGCTCCAATTTTGCAGATTAGCCTTACGGGTCCAAATTGTAAAAAAAATTTGCCTCAAATTTGACTGTTGCCCAATATAGGAAAATTTATAGTCAAAATTTATGGAAACAGCCACCCGGATGTAATGGTGAGGTTCGATCTTGCTCAAAATACTCCCACAAAATGTTGATCCTAGATCTGAATCGTGGCCCTCCAAAAGTTGAAGCAATCAATTGCTCTCCAATGGCTATGCAATGAAGACTTATATGGCTTTGATACCATGGAATAGCCCGCACCCCCAAGAGAGCAAATAATTTTGATACCATGTAAGAATTTTCCTAAGGCAAAGAATAGAAACCAAGATCTAGAAGCTCAAGAGATAGCACAAACAAGAGAGACAAGACAATATGATCAAATGAAGAATTCAATAATGATCAAATGATGGATAATTGATTGATTAATTACAAAGTAGGAGTGCCTAAATATATAGGCAATGCATGATATCTAGAAGATATGTAAGTGATAAGATCACAACTAGACATGGTGGAATCACATATCCACCAAAAGTGGATCATCCTCCATTATACATGAAAGTATGTGAAGCATGTGCAGAAATGAGAGGATGATAATGTGATAAGAGCACTAAAGGTGGATCTCACACACAAAGAGGTATGTGATGACAACTATCACACCTAAAGTGGAGATTCTCCTAACCATGTGCTAAAAAGAAATGCAAATTCTGAGGTGTCTCAAAGACAACTAGTATGCAAATGCATTATCCTAAGTAAACTTAAGTAAAGTGTAATTAGTAAATGCTTAATTACACCAACACTAATTAAGTCTTAAAAGGTCATATTAGGTCCTAATATAGGTCTAAATAGGTGCTAATAGATCATATTAGGTATAATCAAGTCTAATTAGGTCCTAATTAGGTCCTAATTAGGTCTAATTAGGTACTAATTGGGATCTAATAGGTCCTAATTTAGTCTAATTAACTCTAATTAAGTCCTAATAAGTATAAATATGTCCTAGTAGGTATAAATAGGTCTATATAGGTCTAATTGGTCCTAATAGGTCTAAAGTTAGATCTAATTAGTCTTAATAGTGTTGGGATAGAAAGATAAGGGACTGAGAGGGGAGGGGTTAATTAGTACCATCAAAAACATTAACTAAATACTCAATCTACAATTACTAGTAACTAACTAACCAACTGAATCCATTGTAGGCAACATTCATTCAAATGAGTTTGTAAATGTAAGGTTCATGAAATCAAACAATAAATCAATCATGAAATGTAACACATAACACAAGTATTTTGGTTATGCAGAAACCCTTGTTAGAAGGTAAAAAATATGGTGGGGATGACACCCACAAATTCTTCACTACTTCACATAATAAAGCATTGCTAGTTAAGGAAAAAATTTTTGATCACTTCTGGAGATCTTACCATGTTAGGAGTAATAATAAAATCAACTAGATCTACCTTATGAAAGGATTTAAACAACACTACTTGAGTGTGCACTTGGTTAACAGATTTACAAATAGACTGTTAAGTCTAATCTATTAGGAGATTTTACAAACTTTGTTACAATGATTAGAGAACAAAAGAAGGATATCTTTAAATAATAACTAAACTTTGTTTGAATCGGATCAATGAAATACTGAATGAATATCACCTTAATGTGTAGTGAACAATCCTCTATTCTACTCAGTAGCCTTGAATGTTTCTGAATAAACTGAATTGGATCTCTGATAACTGCTCTGTCATGCAAACCTTGTCTGAATTCTTATGTCTAGAAGGTGGCTACTACTTCATGATCTCTTTCTTGATGTTCTTGATCTATTACATGTCAAAATGACATTAATTACAAATATATCTAGCAAACTATTATGATTTCCATGACCTAATTATGTTTGCAATATCTTAGAATGCCTAAGATCTAGGGTGTACATTATTAACCTAGATCTGACTATCACATAGGAATCATGACTACATTTAATGTTTACATCAACAATTAATAACCCTCGATCTTGATTAAATGTTTTATGTATCTGTGTAACCATTTTTGTAGATAGATGTGTCATTCATGATTACTATATCATTTCATGGGTAACTTGGTAAATACAACCTTTTCTGTTTGGTTAATACATTAGTACTTGGTGTGTATGATGCTTAGTGTTTATTGATGCTCGGTGATCAGTTTACTCTGATGCTCGGTAAATATACATTGGTGCTCAGTTAAACTTGTTTCCTTTTAGCTCTTGGTAGTGCCTTGTGATTGTTTGGTATGAAGGCTTATTTGTTCAACCGACTAGCATATTATAGCTTATTGTTCCTTCTTTTACCAATTGATCAACTTAAATAACCAATTGATCCAGCTGATACTAATGGTCCAACATATGTTCAAATAGAGATAACAATCTCTCTCCTTGGCATTAGTATCAAAACTGTAATGTATATAAATATCTCAACATGTTCTAACTCTTGATATATACATAACAACTAACTCTTCTATAAAGTTACACCCCCTCGGTACATGGTCTCGATATGTATGTAGTATACTTAACATATATTTATACATTTGGCATATACTTTATACTTCCACCTTTTTGAGATTAAAGCTAAAATCAAAATTTTTACTTATATTTTTGTCAAAAATGTGCTTATGCATTTTCATTAGAGAATATAAGAGTTTTTCCCATTCGTCTTTCAAGTTTGTTAGAGGAATGTACTCAAGACCACATTGTGCATGCATGTCAAAGATGTTCTCCAACACTAAAATCATAGGTGTTGTAACTAAGGCTTGTGTCTTAACAATGTGTCACTCAATTATTTTGAGGTGAGGAAGCACTTCTTCTTGAAGCTCGCTAACTTGGTCACCTATCTTATCTTCCCGCTTCCTCAAGTCTTCTCTTAACCACCTGAGTTCTTCAACTTTTAGTATATTATAATGAAAAGCATTTGGCTCGGTTAAGGATGCATTTGCACTAGCTAGGATTTCAACATCAAGCTTTTTAATCTTTTCACTGAGATCAGCAATGAAATTCTCCATAGTGCATAACTTAAATAACATTTGAACTATCTTCTGAGTAATGGTTTGTATCTTGGTGATTACCTCAGAAAGATTGACTTTGTTTACTACCACTTCTTGGCTGATCTTTTCTGCTAACTTGTTTTGAATCTTTTCTTCTGCCCTTTCTTTAATTTTCTTCTCAACATCAATGTTTGGAGCATTTATTTTGTTGGAAAGGGTGGCAAGCTGGTCCAATATGGGTGTTTCTTCATTAATCTGGACCTCAAGTACAACTTGTTGCAAGATGTCTCTCACATCTTTAAGTATTTTCTTTCTCTTTCTCTCTTTCTTCAGCTTCTCTAGAGCTTCCTTTTCTTGTGCATAACTCTCCATATTTACTCAATGCTTCAAGGTCCAAAGTCCTCGGGTCACATTTAGCTATTTCTATGATTTCATCAAGTGTGACTAGCCCTTTCCCATGCTTTTTCTTCTTCTTCTTTGACTCTTGGAGTGAGGATTTAACAAAGGGAACTATAGCCTCTTGGAGCGAGGATTCAACACTGAGCTTTTCTTTCTCAGTAGACTTTGTATCTTCCTTCTTCTACTCCTCGATAATCTATGTGTCAGTTGATTGAGATGGAGCTTTGGATGTAGTGTCTATTGGTAGGCTTAGGGTTATCTTGTCCATGTATATCTGCCTCTTTTTCTGTAGGCATTTTTGTCTAAGTAGTGTTTGTTGTGCTTTTTCCCTCTACCCTTGATGTATCTTTAGGTTTCTTAGGGATTGAACCTTCATGTTCTTCTTGTGAAACTATTTGAACAACTTGCATCAAAATTGGAAGATAACTCAATATAGTTCTCACTACTAGCTCGGTAGAGGCTTTCACTTCTTGTTGATGTCTAGCAATTGTGACATCCTCATCCTCTTTGATGTCATTAGGATCACCATTTGTGATGTCCTCAATGAGTACATCATATGAATCATTATTGATTCCTTTTATGTCTACCTACTCCAGTGCATCCCAGATTACACTTATTGCTCACCAGCATTAGTAGTATCAAGTTCCTCAGTATCTGATAACTCAATGGTTTTCTTTGGTGCCAAGTCTACATCATCAGAATGTATTCCCTTTTCTTTTCTCTTGAGCTTCTGCTCGGGTCTAAGGGCCAAATCTAACTTTTCAGACTCATCTTAGGTGTGTAGAGTAGAAGTCCACAATAGTTGACTGTTCTCATCAATGTTTACTAGATTTTCATCAAGTATATGCAGTGCCCAACTCTTTAGTAAGAATATTTTGGAATATTATTTCATCAATTCCTCAACTTTAGGAACTTTAGTGGACCAGTATTTCCATAACTAGGGATTATTCCCTCATTCTCTTCTTTGTGTTGAAGGCATATGTCCATCTTTATGAAATTATTTCATATAATGCCTTAGGTACATATTTGGAAAATTCAATGGGTACCTTTTTAAACTTGATCATCATCTGAATGACTTCTTCTTCAATCTTGTTCTGGTCTTCGGCTGATAAGTGTTCAAACAGACTAATTTTAGGATCACTTCAAATCCTCCATTTTCTATTATGTCTTTAACCACTTCATCAATTGACTGATTTTCATTGACAACTACCTTAAATTGATCATTATCATCTTCATCATCATCTAAATCAGCCTTCACTCTAATTAAGTTTCTTCTTTTCTTGGGGGCCTCGGTAGTATCTTTAGTACCTATCTTATTATAGGTCTTTTTCGGTGTGGCTATAGTTGGTCTAGATATCTTCACAACTCCCTTCTTCATTGGAGGTGCAGATGCAGTTGATGACCTTGTGTGTTCCCTTATTTTTACTTTAGACTGCATCTTCTTTGGAGTAGTAGCAGGGGAAACTAGTGTAGAATCTATATCCTTATTTGACTCGGTTACCTCCTCATCATATGGTTTTGTAGAAATAAGTAACTAAGATTCAGTTTCTACCTTAACTAGTATGCTCTCAGATGTTCCAACATCATCTCCAAACTTCTCCACCAAATTAGTCATCATTTTCTTGGATTTCTTAGTTATCTTACCAATGACTAGCCATATTTTTTCCCTTGTCTTGGCCTCTTAATAAGTGTCCAACCTGTCAGCTTTAGGCTCCTTGGGCTCAGCCAATAAATCATTTATTGATCTAGAGGCATAATTAATATGTAACTCATAACCCATATGGGCAAGCCATTTTGTCCTTGGCTCTAAAACCTTAATTAAACTATGATTAGTGTTAACTAGAAAGAAAATATCATGTTCATATTTTCCTACTAGTTGCTCCTTGAATTCATTCTCTCTTTAAATTGTTCAAAGTAACTGTCTACTAGATTGACAAAATTGTCTCCCAAACTGTTAATCGAATCTGTAATCTAGAGTGTAACTGGCTTTTCAATTGACCCATCTACATTATTGACCAAAGGGAAAAAGTTTTGTATATACAATAATATGCAGAGTACGAAGGATCCAAACTTACAAGTTTTGGACTTAGCTGACTGGGTAGTCTGAATGTTTTCTTCTACCTACTTTAGTAGTAGCTCAACAAGGTCCAACTTGAATCCCTTCTTAACCATTTTGTAAGCTATGCCAACAATACCACACAATACACTATTTGGTCTACTTGACTGGAATATCTTATAACTGATGACATAATCTCTGAATCTTGTCCCGAGATTAGTAATCATGCTTACTTTCATTGATTTTCTATCCCATTTGGCTCTAGTGTTCTTCTCCAACTCGGTCCTTGGTGCACTCCTTAGTGCCCTGACCTTATCAGTTGTGGGGTATTCGGTTACCACTTTTATGATGTGCTTTGTGGTCTTTATAGGCTCATCCAAGCATAAATTTCCATTGTGATACCTACTCAACATGATCCATATCCATTCATTCTTGAAATTCTTTAGGAAATTTAGGGCATTAACCAGACCTTTGACTTTCAAGTGCTCATGATCTGATTTCAACTTTCTATCTTCACCACATAACTTTTGATAAGTTGTGAACATCTCAAAATCTTTGATTTACCCTATTTTTCAATGTATGTATGAATGGACATCTTCTACCAGTAGAATCCTAGGTGGTATGCTTTAGAAGGCTCCCATTTTATCAATTTATGATGCCACTTTGGGATGGAGTTTGTATTTGGGCTTTTCATAGGTACTAGAAAAAATTAGATTGATTTCCTCCTCCTTTGCATACTTGGACTTGTTCACATTTGATGCGGACGTCATAATTTCTAGTTTAGGGTTTTGGTAACCTGTAAGTAGATAGGTTGGTGATAACAATACTCACTTAGAATAATGATGAGATGTACAGAGTTCCTCAAATCTGTGCTCAAATGCTCTAAAAATTATTTTCTCTATTTCTCTCTAAAAACTCTTTGCTCATCATGATTGCCATGTGAAGAAATTAACTAAGTTCATCATGTAATTATAAATTTTTCAAATTCCTGCTCAAACCTTTAATTGGCAATAAATGCTTGACCTAATACAGCTTGATGAACACTATTCATCTTAGTAATTACCACAAAATATCATAAGCTCGGTTAACATATAATTTTTACTCAGTTAATACTGGTACTCATTTAACCTTGCATAATAGTCATTGACTGGCAACTTCTCACTTAGTATACCATATACTGACTATAAACACTTCAATCTCAAAAACTTGTAAAACCATAATACATCTCAATTCATGCAAATTTGGTATCTGCACATGTAATATAAGGCACTCTATGATAGATATAACCAATTTGAATTATCAGTTCCATACATACCTTCTTGGATTAGGTGGAGGTGCTAATGTCACCCAATCTAATGGATGAGTTTCCATTGAATGCATTACTTGACTCAGCATTATCATTTGACACTTTTTTCCACATATTGTTTCTTATTCTTAAGATATCTTCAATAATATTTCTATTTTCAAATATTTGTGTTTCTGGTGCTTGGTCTCTACAATCTTTACTTAGGTGATTGAATTTGTGACAATGTAAGCATGCCATACCTGTGCTTGTCCAACTTCAATATTTTCCTGTCCATCTCTTCCTCATGCAATTAGCTACAATATGTCAATATCTTCCACATGCTGTGAAATTAACCCATGTGTTATTATCCCAAGTATAAGCATTACCTTGTGTTCTCATTTGATAAGTTTTATTCTATCGTTTCAGTGTCCAGACTTGCTTCATATTTTTCTACATTCTTGTAAGGTGTGTCCATGCATGTTGCAAGTGTGATAGTGTTTCTCCATCTAGGGTTTTTTAGGAGTACTATTCAACTTAGATCTACACTCATATTCTTGATATCCAAACTTGTTATAACTATAATGATGGCCATTGAATTTAGGAGTGGTTTTACATTTACCTTGTGCTTTACTCCTACAAACATTTGAAGTGTGGCACGGTTTACTACAATGATAGCATGATAGCTTCTTATATCTTTGAATTTTGAATGTATTCATATGTTCAACTTTCTTAGATGATTCTCCTTGTTTGATATAGCCTAATCTAATAGTGCTTCCAAGTTTTCTTTGAATAATTAAAAAATCATCAATTTTCTTGGAACTATCTTCAGCCTTTTTCATCATCTCATTATGTTGCTTCTGCAATTGCACTTTATTTATAAGTTTTTCATTTTCTTCTCTGAGTTCACCAATATATTCAAGTTTCCTTTTCAACTCATTATTTATTTGGTTGATCTCCTGGCTTACAACAACCATATGATTAGATATTTCTAAATGGTGCCCAGTAAGTCTCAATATATGAGATTCCTTAGCTTGTAACTTTTTAGTCATTTGTCTTATGTCTTCAACAACCAAATTTCTTCCTAGTTCAACTTGTCTAGCATTGTTCATCATATCAATCATTCTTACCATTTGTGCTTCTTAAACTGCCATATATACTTCCTGAACTGGATCCAAAAATCTGAAATGGATCATGAATGTCTTCTTCATGGTAATGAGTCTCACACTGCCTAATAGCCATATCCTTTCTTTGAATCAATAAATTTTTCAACTCATGCTTAGCTTGCTTGCATTCCTCAATGAAGATCTTCATCTAAATCTTTTTATTCTCAATAGTCTTGTCCAACTTATATATTTCCTTGTTTAGATGTTTTGTCTTTAGTTGTTAAACTTCCAAAATAAAAGATCTAGCTTTGATACCAATTGTTGGGATAGAAAGATAAGGGAATGAAAGGGGAGGGGTGAATCAATACCCTTAAAAACTTTAACTAAATACTCAATCTGCAAATTGTAGTAGCTAATGAACCAACTGAATCCATTGTATGAAAAATTTAGTCAAATGAATTTGTAAATATAAAGTTTATGAAATCAAACAATAAATCAATCATGAAATGTAACACATAACACAAGTATTTTGGTTACATAGAAACCCTTGTTAGAAGGTAAAAACTACGGTGGGGGTGACACCCAAAAATTCTTCACTACTACAAATAATAAAGTATTTCTAGTTAAGGCTACAAGTTTTGATCACTTCTGGTGATCTTACCCTGTTAGGAGTAATAATCAGATCAACTAGATCTACCTTGTGAAAGGATTTAAACAAAACTACTTGAGTGTGCACTCAGTTAAGAGATTTACAAATAGACTGTTAATTGTGCTTTGTTAGGAGATTTTACAAACTCTGTTAGAATGATTTGAGAATAACATAAGGATCTCTATAAATGACAAATAAACATTGAATAAATCAGATAAATGATATACTGAATGAATATCCCTTAATGTGTAGTGAACTATCATTTGTTATTGGCATAGGGAAGGGGTGGAGGATCCAATCATGGATGGTCCAAACCTACACTACCAATTATACAACAACAAGCACAATAGAATACAACAAGATAATGCTTCAAAATAGAATTTCATTCAACATGTCCGACTGTAAGGTCTTCTGGGTTTCAGACTATTACAATGAAATTAAAAAGTATCAGCAAGACATCGCAAGATCCAGGAACCACCAACTAGTTTGTATTTGCAACAGGAAGCCCTCTGATAGGAACAACCAAGATAGGGTCTAAAATTG
Organism: Chamaecyparis obtusa; assembly: GCA_027943335.1. Lineage (NCBI taxonomy): Eukaryota > Viridiplantae > Streptophyta > Pinopsida > Cupressales > Cupressaceae > Chamaecyparis > Chamaecyparis obtusa. Next base: position 96,544 of record BSBK01009890.1, on the reverse strand, counting down.
TGCTCATAAGCCCCCAAGAAACCTCTTGTTGTCCTAATCCCTCAAGCCACTAGTTCTATAAAATCCCAGATTCATAAATATGGTTCTACTCTACTCTTCCATCATATCACTACTACATCTACATCTTTCCTCCTCTTTTATTGATTGATTTACATCAACCCAAGCTCACAATATATAGCCAGCTAAGCCACAAGTCGGCCAGTTAGGCTTTTAATTACAATATAGGTCCAACCCAAGGAGAGATACAAAAACTAAACAAGGAATGATCAAAACTTAATGAAAAGATACATTTAGGTCCACACATGACCCAAGAACATAATACTAACTTAGCAAGATCCAATTCCATCATACGGAACCGTGCAAGAAGAAACACTCCACCTTTCATGTGTAAACTGGCTAAAAATTGATCCCCATGAAAAAATGGTCATAACTTTTTAGTCATAATGAATTAGGACTTGCAGTCTTAGGAGATGATATTAGTTTAGGTCCTCTTAAAGGACCTATGATTGAAAATTTTGATCCATTAAGGATCAATGGCTACACTTTGTGCAATTAGCATCTAAAAAGCAAGAAAATACTGCTCCAATGGCAAGGAAAACAACTCTAACTTTGAAACGGTTTATCCAAGATCTCCCAAACCATACCACCTCAAGAGATGCATTCTTAGAAATAGCCTCCAATAACATAAAGGACCAACCTCCTTTCAACACACATTCCAAAGATCTCCATAGATCATCACAACACAGAAACTCAGAAAGCTTCCCAAAACAAAGTATTGTATCTCTCTAACAGGGAATTCCTCCAAGACTAAGAAAGATCTTTAGGAGCCCAAAATTCTCCTACATCAGACTACTGAGGTAAATAGAAACTAAGTCCCATGTACTTTAATCTCAAAATAATTATCTGAAATCAACTTCATCTTCACCAAAGGCTTCTAATCCATCAAGAACAAGAGAAAAAAATGGAAAATCAATCATCTATGCTTCATCCATTCAAACATTAGGATCATATAAATCTCAACAATCCAATCAGCATACCACTAATCACCACAACCCATCTCACCAATAAGAGTATCTAACTCCCTAGTAAGTAGATCCAAAGTCAGATCCACATCAATATGAAATCCCTCATCATCAACATCCCATCTCTGCAACTCATCACAAGACTCATTACTGTCAACCAGTAATTCAAGTCCACAACCAACAAATAATATCTGCACCATAACACCAAACAAAATAAATTTGACAACACCATCATCACAAAGGTGTTCAACAATAGGTAACTCTTCACCAACAACAATCTGATTAAGCCCAACCAGATTCTCTATAATTATCATACCAAATCCATGCATCTGCTCATGAAAACCAACATATACCTTATCATCTTCAGTGAAGTCATCCTTCACCTCTTCCTTAACATCAAAGTGTCTTCTTATCTAAATAATCCTCTTAATTAGCTAGACAAATTCCTTCCAACAAGACTTCATCATCTCTTCAATCCACAAATTGAATTTAGGCCAAAGCTGACGCAACTTATCAATCAATTTCCTTTCAAAGTGAAACTACCTCTGTTCGACATTCTAATTGCAAGATTCTAGTTGCCTCCACACACTCAATGATCTGATATCCATCTTCACAACCTACCTCAATTCGGTGATCTGTTCACTCAAGCAAATCTTCATCTCTCACATCAAATATGCTCTCCTCGTAGGAATCTTCAAATCAAGGTCCTGGTTCAAACAACCTTAGCTGGTGTAACACTCAAGATCTTCAAGAACTAATAACACTTGATGGAGGGTAGGGATGGATGATCCAATAATGGATGGTCCAAACCTACACTACCAATTATGACAACAACAAGTACATCAAAAAACAAGATAATACTTCAAAATAGAATTTCATTCAACATGCCCAGCAGTAAGGCCTTCCAGTTTTTAGCCTATTACAATGAAATTATAAAGTATTAGCAAGATCTTGCAAGATCCAAGAACCACCAACTAGTTCAGATATGCAATAGGCATCCTCTGATAGGAACAAAAAAGATAGGGTCTAAACTTGTGCTCGCAAGACACCAAGCATCCTCTTGTTGTCCTAAGCCCTCAAGCCACTAGTTCTACTATAAACTCCCAGATTCACAAATCTTCTTCTACTCTACTCTTCCATCATATCACTACTACATCCACATATTTCCTCATATTTTATTGATTGATTTACATCAACCCAAGCTCACAATATATAGCCAGCTAAGCCACAAGTCGACCGGTCTGGCTTTTAATTACAACATAGGTCCAACCCAAGGAGAGATACCACAACTAAATAGAGAATGATCAAAACTTAATGAGAAGATACATTCAAGTCCACACATGACCCAAGAACATAATCTTAACTTAGCAAGATTTAATTCCATCATATGGAACTGCGCAAGAAGAAACACTCCATGTTTCACGTGTAAACTGGCTGAAAATTGATATCCAAGAAAAATGGTAATATCTTTTTACTCATTATGAATTAGGATTTGTGGTCTTAGGAGAAGATATTAATTTAGGTGCTCTTAAAGGTCCAAAGAGAGAAAAGGTTGATTCATTAAGGATCAATAGCTACACTCCATGCAATCAGCACCCAGAAAGTAGGAAAATACTGATATGACGGTAAGGAAAACAACTCTAACTTTGAAACGGTTCATCCAAGATCTTCCAAACCATGCCACCTAAAGAGATGAGTCCTCAAAAATAGCCTCCAATAACTTAAAGGAACAACCTCCTTTCATCACACATTCCAAATATCTCCACAGATCATCTCAACATAGAAACTCAAAAAAAAAAAAAACCCAAAATAAAGTTTTGTATCCCTCTGACAGGGAATTCCTCCAAGACTAAGCAAAATATTCAAGAACCCAAAATACTCCTACATCAGTTATGCTTAGTAGCATTGACTATTTCTCAAGAAAGTGAATTGGATCTATGATAATTTCTCTGTCATGAAAACCTTGTCTAAATTTTGATGTCTAGAAGGTGGCTACTACTTCATGATCTCCTTCTTGATTTTCTTGATCGATTACATGTCAAAATGAAATCAATTACAAATATATAGAAAACTCTTAAACTTTCCATGACCTAATTAGGTTTACAATATCTTAAAAATCCTAATATATATGGTGTACAAAATTAACCTAGATCTAACTATTACAGAGGAATCATCACTACATTTAATGATTACATACATAGTAAATAACCCTCAATCTTGATAAAATGTTTTATGGATCCATGTAACCATTTGCATAGATAAATGTTCCATTCTTGAATACTATGTCATTTCCTAGGTAACTCAGTAAACAAAACCTTTTCTACTTCGTAAATACACTGGTGCTCGATGTGTATTTTTCTCGCTGTTTACAGATGCTCGATGCTCTATTTACTGTGATGCTCGGTAAATATGCTCTCTTACCTGGCTAAAATTGTTTCCTTTTACCTCTCAGTACTTCCTTGTGATTGATTGGTATGAAGGCCTGTTTGTTCAACTGACTAGCATATTATAGCTTTTTGTTCCTTGTTTTACTTACTAATCAACTTAGATAACTGAGTGATCCAATTGATATTATTGACAACATCTAATGCTCAAATAGAGATAACAAATAGGTCATAATAGGTCCTAATTGGGTCATACTTGGTCTAAATAGGTCTAATTAAGTCCTAATAGGTCTAAATAGGTCATAGTAGGTTGAATATTAGGTCTAATAGGTCATAAATTAGGTCCTATTAGGTACTAATAGGTTCATATGATGTATAATTGGTCTAACTAGGTCTAATTAGGCATCAACGTGTATCCAATTGGTAGACTACTAGGACTAATAGGTCTAATAGGTCTAAATAGGTCCTAATAGATCATATTAAGTCTAATTTAGTCTAATTATGTCCTAATTAGGTCTAATTAGGTCCTAATTAGGCCCTCATAGGTCCTAATTGGTTTAAGTCTAATTAGGTCCCAACAGATATAAATAGGTCCTAATAGGTCTAGAGTTAGGTTTAAGTAGTCCTAATAGGTGCTAGTTGGGTGCACTTATTGGTCAAAATAAGTCTAATTAGGTCCTAGTATGTCCTATTAGGTCCTAATAGGTTCATATGATTTCTAATTGGTCTAAATAGGTACAATTAGGCATCAAAGTGTAACCAATTGGTCTACTATTAGGTCTAATTAAGTTTAATTAAGTATTAATAGGTCATATTAGGTCTCAATAGGTCTAAATATATAGGTCCTAATAGATCATATTAGGTCTAATTAAGTCTAATTAGGTGCTAATTAGGTCTAATTAGGTCCTAATTATAGGTCTAATTGGGTCTTAATTAGGTCTAATTAGGTATTAATAGGTCCTAATTAGGTCAAATTGGTCTAGTTAGACCTCTTATTGGTCCTAATAGGTCTAATTAGCTCTAATATGTCCTAGTTAGGTCTAGTTAGTTCTAATTGGTCCTAATATGTTTAATTGGTCCTTATAGGTCATAATAGGTCTAGTTAGGTCTAATTCATCTAGTTAGACCTCTAATTGGTCCTAATAGGTCCTAGTTAGGTCTAGTTAAGTCTAATTGGTCCTAATAGGTCCTAATAGGTTAGGTAATAGGTCTAATTGGTCTAGTTAGACCTCTAATTGGTCCTAATAGGTCTAATAGGTCATACAGGTCCTGATATGTCCTAATAGGTCCTAATAGGTGGACTAATTGGTCCTAATTAGTCCAAATAGGTTGAATAATAGGCCCTAATAGGTCTTGTTAGGTGTAATTGGTCATAATAGGTCCTAATACATCAAAATGGTCAGTCTAATAGGTCTACTTGGTCCTAATAGGTCCTAATAGGCCCTAATAGGTCATAGTTAGGTCTACTTGGTCCGTATAGGTCCTAATAGGTCTAGTTAGACCTCTAATTGGTCATAATAGGTCTAATTGGTCCTAATAGGTCCTAATAGGTATTAATTGGTCCTAATAGGTCCTAATAAGTGGACTAATAGGTCCTAACAAGTGGACTAATAGTTCCTAATAGTTGGACTAATAAGCCCTAATAGGTTAGGTAATAGGTCCTAATTGGTCCTAATAGGTCCTTGTTAGGTTTAATTAGTAGAGTTAAAACTCTAATTGATCCTAATAGTTCCCAATAGGTCCTAGTTAGGTCTAATAGGTCCTAATAGATCCTAATAGGTCAGGTAATAGGTCCTAGTTAGATTTGATTGGTCCTAATAGGTTTAGTTAGGTCTAATTGGTCTAGTTAGACCTTTAATTGGTCCTAATAGGTCTTATTGGTCCTAATAGGTCCTAATATGTCCTAATTGGTGGACTAATTGGTCCTAATATGTCCTAATAGGTCCTAATGGGTCCTAATAGGTCTAGTTAGGTCTAGTTAGGTCTAGTTAGGTCTAACTGGTCCTAATATTTCCTAATACATCTAATTGGTTAAGCTAATAAGTCCTAATAGGTCTAATTTGTCCTAATGGGTCCTAGTTAGGTCTAGTTAGGTCTAATTGGTTCTAATAGTTCTTAATACATCTAATTGGTTAAGCTAATAGGTTCTAATAGGTCTAATTTGTCCTAATAGGTCCTAGTTAGGTATAGTTAGGTGTACTTGGTCCTAATTGGTCTAGTTAGGTCTAATTAGTCTAGTTAGACCTCTAATTGGTCCTAACAGGTCTAATTGGTTCTATTAGGTCCTAATAGGTGGACGAATAGGTCCCAATGATTTAGGTAATAGGTTTTAATTGGTCCTAATAGGTCCTAGTTAGGTCCTAGTTAGGTTTAATTAGTCATAATAGGTCCTAATAGATCTAGTTAGCTCTAGTTAGCTCTAATTGATCCTAATACATCCTGATTGGTCCTATTTAGGTCTGATTGGCCCTAATTCATCTTATTAAGTCTAATTAGGTCTTCTTTATCAAATTATGTCTAATTAGGTATTGCAATATCATGTTTACATATTTCATTAAAACAAGTCGTAACCATCAACTTGAGAGAGAGAGAGAGAGAGAGAGAGAGAGAGAGAGAGAGAGAGAGAGAGAGAGAGAGAGAGAGAGATTTCTTACGATAATATATTTCTCATGCTTCTTCATGTACTCTTTGTTCAGTCTCTTCTGAATAATGTTGTGTATACTTGTTTATCCTTCTCTTTTTATTTCCCATCACAAGTTGCAAAATTGTTCAACCAAATTTTGACAAAATTTAGAAAAAAATAATTTCAAAAGTCATCCTTCTCCAAAATGAAAATTATTTTGCACCTTTTGAATTAATGAGATGAGAAAATCATACATTTATTTATATGTAATCGTTATTAACCCAAAAAAACAACAAATAAGTCGACATATTAAGATTCTATCGAAATTCAACTTTAGCCTTCTATCGAAAGTAACTACTTTGTATCGAAAGTAATTTAGTAAAGAGTTAATTTGACTCTAAATAAAAAATTACTTTTGATCGAAAGTAAAAAGTTTCGATTGAAAGTACTTTTTATTGATAGTACTTTCTATCGAAAGAACCTGATTAGGTCTTGTTTCCAAACATTGAAGAAATTTTGAGAATTTCATGCCTTCGAGGTTCAAGCATGGGGATCAAATGGAACAATAAGGAGACATCCTTTTCCATTATACAAGTACATAGAACAAGTGTTCTAATGATTATAGATTCGACAATTTTTGAATTTATTTTATATATATATATATATATATATATATATATATATATATATATATATATATATATATATATATATATATATATATATATATATATATATATATATATATATATATAATCTTGAAAGAATCTAATTTACTTCATCTTCCGATTTCAAATGGTTCAACGACAATATGCATCTGAATCTGATTTTTTTTTTTCAAAATGTAGAGTTCAGTGTCCGTTCAGGCAAAAAAGTGTAATCCATTGTTGTGTGTTCACCTTGAAATTAAAACAAAAAAGGATGCATTCACATGGAATAACATAAGATTGGGCTTTAGTAACATAGTAGAAAAAATAGATAGATTCTTCCCAAATGTTATCTACTTATAGTTGACCTCATTAGATTATCTTGGTGGAAAACATTACATAGTAGAAACAAAGGTCTCACTATATTCAAACATCAACTTAGATCCCTCCAATGATTTATGGTCCACATCATCCACTTTGTCAGGAAAACCCTTTTGAAGTCCCAAATCTAGTTCATGAGAGACCAATGGAGCCATTCATGAGGAAATCTTGACAGAATGACTATGATTGGAAAGGGAATCTACACTACAAATATCAGAAGGAGGTTGTTTGTCCTTCTTCAACTTCCTATGATGAAATGGCTTCTAGTTTGGTTTTTGATAAGAAGGTGTGGTAGGGTGAGGTTTTGCAGGTTGAACAATCACATACCCTCTAAAGGTATTTTCTAACTAAGGCAACCCTTGAATGTTTTGTGAAGCCCATTTCTCTTAATGAAACCTTCTGAAACCAACATGATCTACGTCAAAAGCTCTACAACCTGATGTCATTGAAAGGTTTGAAATTCTTCATCTGCCCAAGCATGCCCTTGTTGTATAGTGCTCATTTTCTACATCCTAATATAGATAAAAAAAAGTATTACTTTAATGAAAACTTTCATTTTTTTATGAAACATTTTTAAAATATATTTTAATGATTTAGAATTTATACAATGAGAAATAGAATAATGAAATAAATAGTAGAGATGTTATAAGATAGAATATAATATCTATTTATAGCAAATATTAGTAAACTACATATTGATTTTTTATTCAATGTTTTAAATCACCTTAAGTATGAATTCCTAATCAAACTAAATCATAAGCATCCAGTCGTCATCCAAGAGAATATTACTTTGTAAAAATATAATAAATATGATAAATCAAATCAAACCAAATCCTTCATGAAACACTTGCTTCTCTTGTCAACCAAGAACCAAGATCTTGTATTGATGAAATGTTAATGCTTTTAGTTTTGTAGCACAAAGCATAAGACGTTATATTGAGTGGAGATGGTTGATTGACAAGTAAATGATAGTGATGGTGATACAATGATAATATAATAATAATAGTAAGATAATAGGAATCTCACCAAAAAATGAGGTGAAAAAATCTTTTACAGGAACACAATGAAAACCAACCATTGAGATCAAGAGGCAGTAGGTGACTGCATAAAAGGAGATTAAGAGGTGTTAACAAATGAGTGACTAGGATTATAAGGTGGAAGAGTTACCTTGTCTTTTCAAGTTTCATTGAACATAGATCTAAATTAAATAGGAAAATCTGAAGTTGATCTATGATGGGCTAAGAATAAGAATAATTATTATTTTTTATTAAAAATTAAAGAAAATAGATAATTATAAGTTAAAAAAAAAGGATGATTTTTTTTTTTAAATTGTAAAAAAACAAAAGCACTTTAATTTTGTACAATTTTTTTTTCACCGAAGCCCCATTAAAGAATAAACCCACCCCTAAGATGATTGGCTGATATAAATTTTCAATTTAATTCTTTCAAACTTTTATAAAAATATATTAATGTCACCATCATTAGTTCAAGAGGTTTGAGCTGCCTCAGGGTTTGAACCCTTCATTAAAAAAACAAAATATGGTTATTGGACACACCCAGTGGTAAACAAAATATTTTTAAAAAGAAAATAGATAATTATAAGTAAAAAAATGGATGATTTTTTTTTTTTAAAATGTAAAATTAAAAAAGAAAAAGAAAACACTTTAATATTGTACAATTTTTTTCACGGAAGTCTCATTAAAGAACAAACCCACTCCCACGGTGACTCGCCATATAAATTTATCAATTTAATTCTTTCAAACTTTTATAAAAATATATAAATGTCACCATAATTAGTCCAAGAGGTTTCAGGCACGTGTGCACCTGTATTGGACTGCTAAAACGTTTCTCTAGTGAACCTTCGCTGATTGATTACTCGCAGACTTCATAGCTATGCTGGACAGCCGCAAGGTCTGAATCCTCCATTGTAAAAACATAGACATATATAAATGACGGCATCTCTAACGAATATAAATGTGGTTATTGGACACACAAAGTGGTAAACAAACGGCATCAGAAAATAGGTTGAAGATCTCTCCATTCCGCAGAGTGGGCGGTCTCAGTGGTTTTCGAAGGTTAATGGCAGTCACCAGGTCTATGCAGGCAAGAGCATCCTCAAAAGACAGGCTTTCTGCATTACCAGATGATCTCCTTTTAACTCATATTCTGCCAAGGATTTCTTACAGAGATATTGTACGCTCTTCTTCACTTTCGCGGAGATGGCGATTCTTGTGGAGGAAAATAACCATCCTCAAATTTCGTCAGAAAGATTTTGAGAAACAAAATGATGACATGATACGTGCCATAATAAAAAATGCTCTGCTCCACCTGGATGCTCGTCTTGACTATTTGAAGATTGATGTCGCCATGGATTACCCTAAGGCTGCCGATTTGAACTATTGGATTCGCCTTGCAGCTAAGAAACAGGTAAGCCGAATGAATCTGGTAAATCTTTATAGAGACCCAATGATGAAGATTAATGCTTCCAAAATGGTGAAGATTGGCAACTCTATTTTTAGATGTCAAAATCTTACTGCCCTAAACGTGAGCTTCGTCAATTTCCCCAAGATACCGAATAATGTTAGGGTTTTTCGATATCTTAAATCACTTTGCTGTTTCGTTATTCCGAACGTTATGCTTGAAGGATTCATTGACCTGTGCCCACATCTTCGAAATTTGAGGATTCGCAGTTGTTTTGGGTTGAAAAGCTTGAATATACGTTCCTCCAATCTCATGTACCTCAGTCTAGGATGTCTGAGTCCTAATTTCTCATTACAGATAGCTTGCCCAATGTTAACAGAAATCAGCCTCTTGGATACTAAGCACAACATTGGGCTTAAATTACTGCAAGGAATTTCAAGAGGGGAATCGGTTATAAAAATTATTCTTCAAAATTACAATGCAAGCAATGCCTTAAACCCAGGAATCCCTAGTATTACTGTTCTTAATAGGTTTGTGGCGCTTGAAGAATTGGTAATCCATGGCCTATGTTTCCAGGTTAGTATTTTGTGCATTCAAGTTAAATATTCGTGGAATAACATTCTTTCTTTCAGGTTCTTGTATATATCCGTGGTTTCTTTGAATTTCATATATATATATATATATATATGAATATAGTTAGACAATAATATTATTTCTTTCAAATTCTTGTATATATTTGTGGACAGTAACATTATTGTTTTCAAATTCTTGCATGTGACTGAATCCATATTATGTTTAATGCAGGAGATGATATCAGATGAGATTCCGGTAGCAGAGCTGAAATTGCCAAATTTGAAAATGGTGCGCGCCCATATTGGGACAGACAAGGGTGGACAGGCATTGAATTTTCTGGGTTTTATTCTTAGAATTGGTCCATTGAGTGTAATAAGGATTTTTCTGGAAGAAGACTGTCCTGAGATCATGCAAAATAAATTGCTAGATTTGAAAAAGGAGTTTTCAAAATCAAGATTGTCCATTGCCCCCAGAAAATGGTCAACGGAGTGGAAAGAATCTTGCAGATTTTGCGATAAAATTCGTGAGTATTAGTGGCAGGTTAGCCAGGTTTAGATAACCGTAGTTATTTCCGCAATATATAATTCCTTCGAAAGACTACTTTTCTTTCTATTTTCTGTTTCTAAATTGGATTGTATTGTTTTTCTTGCATCAATATTTTCCGAGACATTCTGTAGCTGTCATCAACTTGATGAATTGTGGAAAACTTTTATGTTTGCTACTTTTCTTTGTCAAGATTACTAGCTAGTTTTAAATGGTCAGCATTGTTACCTTACTTTCATTTGTATGAAAAAAATAATATTATGTTATTTGAATTAGCTATATGCTACTGTAATTTCAAAGGTCAGTGCACTTTGTTACAATATTTGATTAATTCTATAATTATTTTAGTAGCAAGTTATCTATCTATATATGATTATCTATATATATATTCAAGATCATGTAAACACCTTATAAGTTCTAGGTACATTGTTTTAAGAGGAATCACTTCCCAATCAAGAGTAATACATAGATATTATTAGTCCCTCTCTATGCCTGTAGTATACTATTAACAAACCTACCGATTTGTACCTTTTGAACATTATACCATACAAAATTGGTATACATCCTGATTCGGGGTAACGTCATTGGTCCAAGCCACCCACCCATAGGTACCTTCCATCCAAAGAGTTTCTTGCCTTGATGCATGTGTTCCAAGCATGGATGGATGAAGATCTGTACTCTTCAAAAGAAGAGCCGGGGGCTGAATCTCTGTTTCTCTAATCTTCCTTAGCTCCTTCACAAAGAAGTTCAAGGCATTCTCAGACACCGTTCTATCTGCTGTTTTTTTTGCAGATTCCTTTATAATCTGAGCTCTCTATCATGAATTGTGGAAAATCTATATGTTTGCTACTTTTGATTACTAGCTAGTTTTTAATGGCCAACATTGTTACCCTACTTTCATTTGTATGAAAAAAGGATGATCATTTTATTTGAATTTTCCATATGCTACTGTAATTTGAAAGCTCATTGCACTTTCTATAAATATTTTGCTATCAAGTTTTATTCATATATATATATATATATATACTATTAAATAAATATATTTATTCTATTAAATATATATAGACACCTTACAAAGTTTCGGTAGGCTGTTTTTTTCAGATTCGTTTATTCTCTGAGCTCTCTACCATGAATTGTGGAAAATTTATATGTTTGCTACTTTTGATTACTAGCTAGTTCTTAATGGCCAGCACTGTTACCATACTTTCATTTGTATGAAAAAGGGATGATTTGAATTTTCCATATGCTATTGTAATTTGAAATCTCATTGCACTTTTCTATAAATATTATGGTATCAAGTTATCCTTTTATTTATATATATATATAGACACCTTACAAAGTTTCGGTAGGCTATTCCGAGAGGAATCACTTCTCCATCAAGGGTAATACGTGTGTATCGCCAGTCCCTCTCTAAGCCTGTAGTATATCATTAACAGACCTACCAAAATAACATCCAATATATATTAAATAGATCTGTACCTTATGAACATTACGCCATTCAAAATGGTATACATCTATTTAGTGTAGTGTTATTGCTGCTGTGTATCCTCGGTCCAATCCACCCACCCATGGGTACCTTCCATCCAACGGAGTTTCTTGCCTTGCTGCATGTGGTCTCTGCTCTTCGCAGGAAGAGTCAGGGGCTGAAACTCTCTTTCTCTAACCTCCTTTAGCTCCCTCACAAAGCTATTCAAGGCATTCCTAAACAACTTCTATCTACTGTCTATATGATTTCCAATCTAGACACATGACCCATACCCTCCTGCAGAAGCCTTTCCAATTTCTTTCTGAACAGCCTCATTGCCACTATGACCTGCATATCAATAGCATAGAAGATAAGCCTTCGAAGAGACCCTATAAGAGCTCGACTCCTTTGATTATGCACATCGTCATTCCTATACTTGCAAATAAGCCACAGTACTTCTAAAGAGATCTCGAGCAGAAAAAAAGACATTTCTATCCTTTCTAAGACTAGATATGGAGCAATATATAATATTGCAAAGATTAAAATTCAGTCAGCCGAGAGAACAAAACACCCCAGCACCTCTCTGGAAAAATTACAGTCAAAGAAGATGTGCTTAATGGTCTCAGGTATCAGGCATGAGGTGCAATTAGGTTTCTTATGTTCCAACCTATGAAGCAGGAATCACCAAAGTTAAAAAATCGTCTTGGATTGAATTGGTCTGCCCCATAGGTTATATAAGATTGTATCCCAGGCGGTAGCGTCATGAGGAAGGTCCAATATTTGGTTCAGGTGGAACTAAACATTCGGTCTGCAAGGTATCTGGTAATGAGCTTGGCTTTGGTAGATTGGATAGGGGTGCCATGAGGACACTTGTACAGAAGAAAAGAGGAGCAATCCCCATCAACCTATCTAGGGAGGGAAAGCAAAGCACAAGCTTCTCTGAGGATGAAGTACGTTCTCCATTGGGAAGATGATATCGTACGTACAGGTCCTACCAGGATAAGAGATGACCATCTTTCAAGATATCCATTATACTTCTTAGCCCTTTAACAACCCATGACATAGAAGAGCATCCCTGAATCTGTTCCAAGGGTTTATTCTTATGTTCAAGATTCCACCAAATGCCTATTCCACCCCAAGTATACATATATGTTTTAAATGTTTTGCAATTTGACTGAATAATGATCATTCTACAAATCGATTTTTAACATGAATGGGACCTGACATTTATTTCTAGACTTTATATTATGAATATGAGTATATATTTATTTAACCTCATTATCTATAAGTTATGCAAAAATAGGATATGTATAAGTTATCAGATGAAGGAATAATTGTAGAATATTGAAATATTCAGAAGATTAGAATTTTTATCCTTCTTTTCTATTTTTAAAATATATAAATAATGTAATAGAATTTAATATTTTAAAATAACTAACAACTAAAAATATTTTAAATAATATTTAAATTTAAATTACAAGTAATTATATAAACTTGAGAATAGGAAAGATGTAGTCATATACTGCTCTTGGTTTTATTTAGTAATGGCCTATATTAGAAGCATAAGATTAATTAATGACTATGATTTATATGGGAGTTACAATCTTCAGAAATATGAGGATAAATACTTTGTTATTAATTTAAATTATGCTTCTAACATGATACCTTGTAACTGTGCCAAATATTAAATATCATGTAATAATAAGTATCTAAACTATGTGTTCCATTAATAATGAATGATGTTTAAAAGAAAAACATGCTCCCTTAAAATATTATAATGAAGTATATAACTTTCCTAAATGACTCTTTGAATTTGTAAATATTAAACATCTATATAGTAGAAATTTAGAAGAACATAGTTTAAAAACTCACATAGACAATAATATTATACCATATATCAATGTATAGAAATTACAAGAAGATTAAACTCGATATTATTAATTTCTATATAGATAAATACAGCCCCCACAGTTAAAAAAAACATTTAAGTTAACTTATAGTCATCCTTGAGTTATTGCAATAGAAGTCTTCTTTCATTATGAGAGTGAGGAACAATTTAGTTGAATAACCAAAAAACTATTGTATAGTTTTTGTTTGAAAGCAAGTGAAGTTTAATAAATATGGATGTTGAAAGACTAAAATTTTAAGGAACTAATTTTGATAAATAATAGGAACAAGCTTAATTGCACAAGCCTAAATTGGACAATCTAAATTTTAATTGCACAATCTTAAATAATTGGGTAGTACAACCCATCGTGGAAAATGGATGTGGCATGATGACCAATGGCATTGAAAAGATTATATGACATGATTAACTAATATGATAAAAAAATTGGCTCAAGCAGGATGTGGTCAATTGCTGAACATACATATTTGATAATCATGAGGACATGTGCTAATCATGACTAACCTAAGATAGCTTAATGTCACATAAAAAAATTGGCTCAAGCAGGATGTGGTCAATTGCTAAACATGCATATTTGATAATCATGAGGACATGTGCTAATCATGACTGACCTAAGATAGCTTAATGTCACATAAATTGTGCACATTTAATCGCCATTTTTAATTTTTTTCCATTCGATTTTTAACGATTTGTAGAGATGATAGTGTGGTAAGAATCAATCATCAACTAGTTGAAGGAAGAATATTTCAATTCCAATTATAGTCGTAGATAGAATATTATAAGTTGCATCTACACAAAATTGACAAGTTGTTAAAATTTTGTTGTGTGTTAAATGCATTTTCACACTTATATTTGGGAGCTCCTTGTGAAAATAGGTTTGTGGAAATAAAGTGGAATAGGGAGCTGAGAGAAAAAACCCTAGACTCAATACATGAGAGGTATGCAAAGACCTAGGTCATGGCATTTGCAAGAAATTATTAAGTTGAATAGTTATCGTTATACTTTTTCGCTGAAAACTCGTTAGACTTAATGTTAATGGCTATGTGTGACTAATAGGTTTATGGTAGAGACAGGAAATAGTGGGCTAATGTGGAGTAGATAGAAAAATCACATGACTCACAACCGAGATGTATGTACTATTGACCAACATCCACCTTATTACCATTTTGTGGGGACTATGAGTAGAGATGTAGAGGCTTTTTTTTAACTATTTCATCCCAAAAAGCACTAGACTAGTTTGCTGATTTTAATGAATTTATGAAATTATTTCTTCTTATAAAAGGCAAACTCTGTATAATCATATTAAAATATAAAATAAGTTACATAAGTCTGAAAATGGGCTAATATAACCTAGTACTTTCTAATATCATCTATATCCAAATGATAATAACTGAAATATTACTTCTAACTTAGCTAATAGATATCCCATAGAGATTTTAATCTATATTAAATATGTACATGTTCCATAGATACTTGTCAAGTAGGTCCTATACAAAATGAATCACACAAATAGCTGGAATATATCAATAACATGTTCAATTGTATTTCCAAAAATAGATTATTTTCCATACCCATCTGCGGAAATGTATGGAAACAAGTAAATTTATTCCTCCATTGTAATTGTAGAAGTGTCAACATCTCCATTTATCTTCCATGGAACATTCTCACCCTTCTCATTAGCCCAATTAGAGGAGTTTGGGGAACTTTCATTGTCTTGTGCTAAAAATCTACCCACTGCAATGTTCAAGTCTAGTATATGTATGACCTTCTGGTTGAGCTTGTTAACCCTCTCCCACATTTTCATGTTCTAAAATTACTAGTAGTACATTAACCTTCTGTAAAACTAGTTGAGAACTACTTCATCTCCAAGAACTCAACTACTTCATCTCCAAGAACTTTTTTCATTTCATCGGAGGGCATTTTTAACATGTCTAAAACTTTGTCTTTCTAGAGCCTTTTTAATATTGTCATATACTTCCATATAAGAATGACCATTAAAAAAAAATGTCTACGAAATAGAGCTCCTAAGTGAGCCTCCCCTGTCCAAAAATCATATGTTTGCCCAACCTTTAATAGCTTATTATCTCCTAACATTTGTGGTTTGACAACCTTCTGCATTATAACTTCTAACAATGAAAGATATCGCAACATGTCCACAACATTGTAAATAAAAATCAATAATAATTGAGAGGGAAATATAAGTCTCCTAAAATGTGAAAATAAGATTTCCTCACCAATGATGTGACTTATTTTACTTTGAAGATGGAGTCCTTGGATGTGGAAAACCTGACCTAGAATATCATCTATTATATGTCCTATGAATGGTCTTTCCTAATCTTCAAGCTACAATTAACCTTGTAGTTTTGTACCATATGTTGCATATGGATAGTTTTTCAAACTAATACATAGAGAGAAAGAAATAATCTCTCCTTCCTCTATAGATGAAATCTCTTGGTTCATGGTGGAGCTTTCGTTTCAACCATTGTATCAACACTCGACTCTTCCCCTACAAAGAAGAACTTAAAATGAAGAAAATGACTTGTAAACACGTGTTAAATCTTTCCCTTTTCTCAACTTTGAAAGGCTTGGAATTTTATTGACTACCATAAATAAATACCCAATAAATTTAGGAGAAAACCCCATCCTTTGGCATGTTGGAAATGCCCTTTGCATGTTATAGTATACATCTTTGAAAAATCTACCCAGATGTAAAGAGATAAAAAGAAGCACAATAACAAATGATAACAAGAGTGACACAAAAATTGATATGTTTAAGAATGGATATAAATATAAAGAGCCTTGCATATATAGGCAAAGATAAGAAGGTTGCAAGGTTGGATACAACCGTGACAAGCCCTCCATAAGAAGAAAACTTGTCATCTCAAATGAAAAACCTTGTGTAACTCAAGCTTATATCCAACATGCTAAGGTGTCTCAACACTTGTCTCCATCATATGAGGTGAGACAAAGTCTAAAGTAACTTAAATAAGCCTAAGAAGATAAGTGTGAATAAGTCTAACTACTAAGAGATAAATTTAAACTAGATAGATAATAAACCTATTTACACTAACTCCACTCCTGAAGTGCATCTTAGGGAGTAATTTATATAATGACCATTGTTAAAAATGGGTCTAAGCTACAAGCCTAGTGAGATACCCATGGATAATGAAATCTCTCATAAAAGGATAAACAAAGTAAAAGCCAATGGGAACAAAACCTCCCTGCAAAAAAGAGATAAGAAGAAATGACATGTACAAGTGAAGAAGATTACGATTCATAGATGGAGGACACATGATAATCCCTGCACAAACTACTTTGGTGTACTTTTATCACAAAATACAATATGTTCTCCCCATAGGAAAGAAAGTAGAGAAGATTATATGACCCCCTTAGAAGATATGAAGTGATGAAGTCGATATAGTGTTGGTAGATGCTTGAAATTAGATGCTAAAGGTGATCCATGAAATTTGAACAACATTCCTTTCTTTGGGAAGAAATAATACCATAAATGTGTCCAAAACTACTTTCCATTTCAGATAGGAATATGTAAGTGGAAAGATGTCTTTGAATGCTGCGAAGAACCCAAAGATTGAAATGATGTCAGTGATGCCTTCAAATGATGCTCAAATATATCCAAGTCGGATCATGTACCATAAAATATTTTGGAACAAGAACCATGGATGTATGGTCATTCCTGGACCGATAAGAATCTGAAACTGTTGCAAATGAAGATAGATGAGTAGGCAAGGTAAGAGAAATGTGCAAAGATGGCAATGGTGACTTAAATTCATGAAAGTCATCACCATATAGAAGACGAATGTCTTCAATATTGTTATCCATGAATGGCTAGCTTAAAAATGACGATGTTTTTATCTTCTCATTTAGAAAGCTTTTTCAAATTTCAAATTTGAAAATCTATACTATAGACAGGCACACAAAACTTGCTGAGGCCATGTGTCATTGGGTGCCATAGGTGGATGACCATCAAAGGCCTGCCTGACCTTCAAATTGTTTTACCGTAGAAAGGATCACTTTTTACTGCAGAAAGGCCCAACCAAACTAGAGAAATGTCAATGCCTCCAAACCCTAGATAGGCGCACAAATATTTCTGAGGCTATGTGTCATTGGCTGCCATAGGTGGATTCCTACCGAAGGCTCACCTGACCGATCACATGCCCAGCCAAGCCGCATAGCTTCAAATATGCACAATCAAATAAATGTCAAATCATAGCTTGTGGAGGATGAGCCCAAGGAGGGTCTCGAGATGAAGAAATCATAGCTTGCTGAGGCACATTTTTCAAATTGCAAAGGAATGTTGCAGAGGAAGCTTTTTTCATAGACCTGCCCACAAGAGGCATAGATGGGATGACCTATGGAAGTGCCTACTATCCAAAAAGGGCATCCTTTTCGAACGATAGAATGGATTGCCAAATATCGAAGATCGATGTGACACGCACAAAGCTGAATGTGAGGGTCTCGTAGAGAACACAATCCAGGGCTGCAGATTCATGGGAGGGCCCAGCCAGATGTTTTAGTGAATGAGACAACCTACTTACATTCAAGTTTCACACATAGGGCTATTTACAAACCACAAACTCCATTCTTGTCATAGGCCATTACAGTGCTGGCCATTTATAAATCCCATGTGGATGGGAAAATTTATGCGTGCCCTTTTTAAAATCCCCCATTTGAAGGCATCCTCACGGGAACAACAGTGTTTCCGCTTGTCGCAGACCGCGCATGAACACACATTGAAGGCACATTTTTTTTTTAAATGAAGGCGTGGGGCTCATGTAGAGGGTCGAGGGCTGAACGTGTACATGTGGGTCGAGCCGCCTCCAACTGGTGCTTCGATCCAAGGTCCCTGACATGGGAATGAGTCAAGTGACAATGTAATATCGCAGGCACAAAAGCCTCAAAGACTACGCATAGATCACTGCGAGAGATGTTGTGGGTCCTCTACAATGGGAGAACAATGTCAACAGCCATGACCAGGGCCTCAAGGTGCCCTACCTGACACAGAAGGTTCCCTGCCTGACACGGTGATGAAGCTGAAGGATTTAGGTTTAAAAATAAATTTTAAGGTTTCGCTCCCATGAAAAATCCAGCCAGATCTAAATAGATAAAAAGAAGCTCAGTAACAAATGAGAACAAGAGTGATTCAAAACTTTATATGTTTAAGAATGCATGTAAATACAAAGAGCTTTGCATATATAGGAAATGATGAGAATGTTGGAAGGTTGGATACAACAATGATAACCTCTTTATTAGAGAAACACTTGTCATCTCAAATGAAAAGTGCAACTGATGATTGTAACTAACATGCTAAGGTGTCTCAATACTTGTCTCTGCCATATGAGAAAAGACATAGTGTAAAGTAACCTAATTAAGAAGATAAGTATGAATAAGTCTAACTAGTAAGAGATAAATTCAAACTAGATAGGTTACAAATCTATTTACACTAACAATATTAAATACATATTATTAAAAACATTTTATTATTTTTATTTTTATTTATTTTTAAAAAGGTGGTAGTGCCACTTGATATGTTATAATATAATGTTTTACATAAGCTAGCTCTAAAGTAAGGAGCTCCCGAAGAAAAGAGCCAGGAGAAAAACTTCGTTCCTTGCCCCATCAAGAAAACCAAAAATAGACGATAATGGCTGGGCAAGATAAAAGCTGCATAACCAAAATCCCTAAATACATCATTCTCAAGTGTTAGGAATTATAAAGTTTTACCTAAAATAATTACAATAAGATAGGCCCGATGGGCAATTATAATTTCCCTAGATCATATGAAAGCCTATACTAATTATAATGATGATCCCAATGGGCAGATTTAACTTCCGAGAACATATGAAATAAATGCATTTTTCCCCTTGATGATGATAGCAACATAATAGAGGAGAGGGACATCAATGAGACAAAAAGGAATGATAGAAAACTCTCAATGAACTCACTGCTTGAGAAAAGGAGCCTTCAAAATTGAATACAAGCTACCCAAATCAAACCGAGGAATGGCATATGAATCAACTACAGGCACAACGTGAGTGGAACACTTGCACACATATCAAATGGAAAAAAAAAACTAGAGCAAAGCTCCGAGAATAATAAAATAGCATTAGCCTTCCATTAGAGCAAGGGCATTTTCCATGGAACCCAACTGAAGGTTGAGATCAGGTAGGGTTTGAGAAGGGGTTGGAAGTGATGGATGCAAGGGAGGCTGGAAGGAGGGAGGCATGGTTGAATCTTGCTCCAACAGATCTAGCAAGGTGAAGACAACTTGGTGAACATTATTCACACACTCTTTTGACAAGAAGTACCTATACTGTTGCAAAGCTATTTTAATAGGCCAAAAAGATTGTCATTCAAGCCATTTTTTAATACTTTCCAAAACCATGTATACACCATAATTGTGTAGAACTAAATGATGATGAAAGAGACCACCAATTAGCATAGCTCTGCCCCATAGATTGTACTTCTACAAGGCTGTAGTGATTTTCATACCCTGTAGAAGTTCTAGCCTAACATATCTATTGCAGATCAACTTGAGATGAAAAGGGGATTGAAGCAAGTCAAATGCATTAGAAAGGAAAATAGACAAAATCTGAGATGGATAAATAATGCATTTCCCTAAAGGAAACAAAACATTACTCCCAATAATATGCTTAATACCATGTCTAATGTACAGACGGTCACAGATAAAGATGGAGGCCAACAAATCATCTTTGATGAAGCCAAGGAATGATTTATTGCATTCTTGAATTGCCAATAACACTCTGTAATTCTTTGGATAATAATCCATGTGGATCAAAGAACAAGTTGAACACACTTCCACAAATGAACTCACACCTACTAAGAAGCTTGGATGAGTCATCGTGCTAAAATAAAGAACTCTGAGTAGAAGCTAGGACTAGGGGATACAAATGAGAAAATGACAAAGGAAAGGCAATGCTTAAAATAAACCAAGATGCCAAGTATATAACGGATGAAAAAACTACAATAAAGAGAAACTTTTAATAGCTAATAATGTCACCTGATGGGGAAAGATATGAAATCCCAACTTGGCCACAGGATGCATTTAGTATGAGAGAAACATCAGGTTGAAGAATAAATGCAAATAGAATATAAATAAATGCAAGGATGACATAACCCAAGCACCCACAATCATGATCAGGAGATAAATGGATGGCATGCAAGGACAACTAGCTGTGTGTAAATGAAAGGAAAAGAAGTACACAAACAAAAGGGTGGCTCCAATATTAAAGCAGGTCCTCATAAAAAAAATGAAACAATGAACAGGCTCGACTTGAAAATAATATGCATGTGCCAAAGGACAAAAGCATGATGATGGGTACCTGAACATAATAATCTTTCATACACCCACAACTGACTAATCATCTCAACCAATGAATAAGCAACTGTGAGAGTGTAAGAAAGCCTTGTGTGTCAATAATAACAAAGAGCATAATAAGAGCATGGCGATCTTTCTTATACTCATAGCTGACTAGGCATTTTAATTTGAGAGTCGCTAGCTATGAGAACATACGAAAGCTTTTCATGCCACACATAAAACTTTCTGCAAAATGCAAGGGCATGACACTCTTTCTTATACTCAAAGCTAGCTAAGCTCTTTCAGAAAACAAATAGGTAGCTATGAGATTATAGGAAAGCCTGAAGTGAAATAGAAAATGCCATTGCCAAGAGAAATAGGGGATCCATTAACCTGAGGAATCATTTCAAATAATTTCCATGATGGAAGGAAAATGATCTAACCCGTTAACTGAAGAACATGAGTCGAAGATAACTTTATTGCAACCATAATTGGCTAAAATATCTAACAACTTATTTCCTTCTCTGTAAGTATGGGAAATAAGGAATATATCGAGAGAGTCCATGAGACCCTAAACTTGCTGGAAAATATATTTCAGCTGCCAATTGTCAATAGACCTATGGATGCACGCATTAATAATAACTGTCGAGTCACCTTCAATGTGCAGATTAGAGAAAGATAATTTCTTAGCAAGGATTAACCCTTCAAGAAATGCGATAGCTTCCACCATATTATTAGGACCAAAGTTAATAGGGGATGCCAAATAGGTGAAGACTCTACCTTCATGATTTCTTAGACAAACCCTGATTCTTGACTCCCCGAGATTCCCTTGAGAGGATCCATCAAAATTTAGCTTGATAACAGGAGAGTCAGAAGGGATCCATTTAATTGAAGATCTCGATATAGGAACTTTCCTAATACATGGAAATATAGGGCACAATGGTAGAGAAATAAGCTTCCAAGAGCTTGTCACCTGACTATCCCATGAAGAGAAGGTTGCATTAGGGTTAAAGTGGCTAGATGATCTATTATTAACTAGTTCAAAGATGAGCCTTTCAATTGAGGAGATAATAGAATTTACATTTGAGACTTCTTTCCTAAAAATTCTTTTGTTACATTCCCACTAGATAGACTAGATAATTGAAGAAGGAACAACTATCCACAGTCAAGCAAATATTGAGGACTAAAATAGAGAGGGCTAGGATTGGAAAAGATCCCAAAGAGACTTAGGAAGGGGGAAAGAAATGGACAATTTATCCATAACAAAATCCTAGCATTGATGGGAAAAGGAAATATGAACAAAAAGATGGTCCACAGATTCCTCTTGAGAATCACACAAAACACAACAAAAAGGATCAGCTACATATAATTTGGAAAGCCTGTCGCTAGTGAGAACCCTATATTGGATGGCAAGCAAAGAAAAGACACCCACTTTCAGGAGGATGCTTTTGTCCCAATAGAATTTGAAAGCTCACTGGGATGTTTGTTGCTCATCAATTTTTAAAAGAGCCTCATAGCCAGATTTAATAGAGTAGACTCCTTTGCGGGGCACCGCAACAACTTATCAGTTTTTCCTTTAGATAAAAAGACTAGTCTATTAGAAAGGATTGCCTCAAATTCCCTTACAAGGTCACTATTTAAAGGCAGGGTAGAAAGATTCTTCCAAGACACCTTATGGGACATAATATCAACAAATTCCATATAGTCTCCAAAGAAGGGAGGAAACTCTCATGGCTTTATCTAAAGATGCATAAGCACTTAGAGGCGGGAAGCCATTCCAAGATTCTTTCCCAAAAGATACATGGAGGCCATTATGAACCTGCCAGGAAAGATATTTAGTGACAATTTCTCTAGATAAAATCACGAAGTTCCTGGTAGGAGAGCCGGATGGGGGATTAGAGACAGTGAAGATTTGATGGGAGCAAGGAGAATTAAGGTATTTTGATTGCATGATTTGACACTAGAGAGACTGAGGTCTTAAATACATGTTCCAAACTAATTTCCCACCAAAAGCCTTATTTTTAAGAGATAGATTTTGTAAGCCTGCACCTCCAGAAATTTTACTAGTGGAGAGTTTCTGGAAAGAGATAAGGGGGATTTTTCTAACATTAGTCATATTGGAGGACTAGAGGAAAGATCAGATATTTTTTTCAATTTGATTAGCTACAAAAAATATGTGCTTGGAGAACTAAGATATAATAGTTTGGGATAGCAAGAAGAACAGTTTTGATTAATAAGATCCTACTAGATAAGGAAAGACAACGAGCTTTCTAGGCTCAAATTCTACTCTTAAGCCTACTAATAATATTACCCAAAAAAGGTGTCTTCACTAGCCCAAGGAAAATGATATACCAAGATAAGTAGATGGTAGTTCATCTACAGGGAAACCAAGAATGTTGGCGATTCTCTGTTGGACTACATCTGGAGTGAAGAGCATGTAAACTTTGGATTTGAGAGGATTGATCACATGACCAGAGCCATAAGTATAAATTTTTAATAATCATTTGATGCATCTAGCCTCTTGGATAGAGGACCTACCAAAGAGGAGTGTGTCATCGGCAAAAAAATTATGGGTGATGGATAGAGTTGAGTTAGGGATACTTATGCCCTTCCAGTTGGAGAGAGCATTTTGGGCTTGGATGGACCTACTAAGGGCTTCTACCATGATGATAAAAAGAAAGGGGGAAATTAGGTCCCCTTAGTGAACACCTTGGGTGGCATGAAAAAAGGTGGAGGGAATGCCATTAACAAGGAGTGAAAAAGAGGCACTAGATAAGCAGTTCTTGATCCACTTACACCAAGCGTTTGAGAAGTCAAACTTAGCAAGGACTCTAAGCAAGAACAACTAGTTAATCTTGTTGTAGGATTTCATTATGTATAGCTTCAAGATAAAGGAGATAATATGAGAGGACTCAATCATATGAAGAACTTCTAGAGCAACTAGAGCACCATTAGTAGTATCCCTGCTAGGGACAAATCCTCCTTGCTAAGGAGAGATTAAACTGGGAATGAGCAGTTTGAGCCTAAGGTAAATAGCTTTCATAATGATTTTGTATATAGAATTGCAAAGAGATATGGGCCAGAAGTCTACAAATTTTTGAGGAGATTTACATTTGGGGATTAAAGTAAGATTAGTTTTGTTAAACTCCTTGAGGATATAGCCCCCCTTGGGGGATTCTTCAATGGCCATAAGAAGATCAAAGCTAATAACATCCCAACATTTTTGAAAAAAAACCATAGTGAATCCATCTGGGCTAGGAACTTTATCCGGAGCCATATAAAAGACAATAGTATGAAGCTCCTTAATGGAAAGAGGTCTCATTAAATTGATGTTCTCTTGATGAGACACAATAGATGGGATATGCTAGAGAAGAGCATCCATGTCGTGGTTATTCTCATTTTGGTGAAGGATAGAGGCAAGGAGATTCTTGAAGAAGCAGACTCCCTCATTGCTAATTTGTTGCTGGGAAAACATGACACTCCTAGTTGATAGACTTTTAATAGAGAAGATAGACGAGGCTGCATTCCTAATCTTGGCCGAAGCATGGATGAATTTAGTGTTCCTATCACCCGGTTTCAACCAAAGTTCTCTAGATTTTGTCTCTAGTAGATTTCTTCTCTTGAGTAGAGGGTAGTCCAAAAGATTTGGAGAGATTTTTGTTTCTTTGCTAGCTCCTCATTAAGACCATGCTTGATAATGTGATTTGATATCAGGCTGAGATCATGTTCTACCCTAGAATTCTCATGGAAGATATTCTTAAAGACTTCCTTATTCTAGGTAATGATTTTGGATTTCACAAACTTAAGTTTGTTAGACAATTGAAACATTTTGGTGCCTTTGTGGAAGGGTGCACTAACCCACCACTACCATAGGAGAGAAAGGAAATGGGGATGCATAAACCACATGCTTTCAAATTTGAAGGAGGGGCTTTTTTTTATATTGGGCAAGGTGTTGATATCCAACAATATGTGGAAGTGATAAGACTCTGACGAGGTGAGGATATCAGAGGTGAGAGAGAGGTTTAACAACTTGAAGTCAGAGGAGATGAGAAATCTATCCAGTCTAGATGAAATGGGAGAGTCATATCTATGGTTAGTCCAGGTATAATTCCCACTCAAGGAAGGCATATCACACAAAGCATTACTATGGATGAAGGAAGAGAATTCATATGCCACCCTTTGTGTAGTAGGATTCCCACCAATTTTTTCATCAAGAGAATCGATGCCATTGAAGTCTCCACCTAGGATACAAGGGAGATCACCAAGCTTGCCTAATTGATCAAAAAGAGATTCCCAAAGCAATAGCTTGTCATGAGGGGAAGCCAAACCATAAACATTAAAAAGATGGAAATGAACATCAAACCAGGAAGCTTTGATATGTAGCCAATTAGGATTGACAACCAATAGGTTTCCTTGAATGCATTTCTTATTCTAGAGGACAATAAGATCACCAAAGGCACCAGATGATGGGACACAAGCTGAGTTCCAAGAAGACCATTTCAGAATAATCTTATCATATGAGTCCTAGGAGAGCTTGGACTCTTGGATGAGAATAATATCTACTTTAGATGATTCAATATTTTTTTAAATTCTTCTTCTCTTGTTAGGGGCATTTAAGCCCCTGACATTCCATGAAATGATCTTCATTGGGGGCCAAGAGAGAAAACTGCTCTCCTGGTTTTAATAATGGGTGAAAAGGAGTCCAACAAAGTCGATTGAATACCCGCATCAATTTCATCTTTTAATTTAGAAGCTAAGGGATTCCTGACCCTCTTCCTAGGTGTGTTAGCAACCAGGATAGGAGTAGCAGGTAAGGGGGCAAGGGTGTAGGTAGAGTTATCTAAAGATAGAGTCTATGAGTAATCAAACTTATCACAAATAGGGCACGAACCGAGATCTATAGAAACACTAAATTGGGAACCTTCATTAGGAGGGGGACTAAGATCAATAGGAGGATTCAAAAGAACTCCTTCAATAGAATTTCATCAATAATTTGAGATGCCACCGAGATAAGGATGTTATCAGACATCAACTGAATCTCCTGATCAGAGATGGTAGTTGGTGAGGAAGATGGAATAAGAATAAAGGGAAGGCTATTAAGATTAAATTATACATAATAACTTTATCTTCTAGTGGTAGAAAAAGGGGAGGAAGACATAATAATGGATGATCAACCTAGTAAGAGGGAGAGATAGTCAAGTGAGGAATATGCAATGGTAAAGGTGTTGTAGAGTCCAAAACAAAAGAGGGTGGGATAATGATACACTTGGATCTGAACAAAGAGCAATTGGCATAGTAAAGGCACAAGAGGAGGAGTTCTTACCAAACATGCAAAAAAAATGAGAGAAACAAGGCTTAGAACAAAAGGAGAGAAAATCGAAAGGAGAGACTAGAAGGCCTAACAAAAGAAACTGGGCCATCAAGGGCACTCACAAGGTAGGGTGAAAGCCCAAAATAGAGGTAGGCAAAAAAATGACCAAAGATTTAATGGGAGGTCTACCATCGGCCTGATTAACATTGGGGATCAATTGCAGTAGAGAGGATTGAGGCAGAGGGTGGGAGAAAGTAGATGGATAAAGCAAAGGATTAGTCACAAAGCTTGGATTGATATCAAGAGAAACTATTGAGGACTACTGGCACTGATAAGAGAAATGGCCCAATGAGTTAGCATTAGAATCAATAATAGAAGGATCTAGATACTGGATCTGCTACACCCAAACTCCAAATTTAGACTAAATTGAAAGTACTGATGGGAGGGAATCCATTTACTTCAAGAGAAGAAAAATACTAATTAGAAGGCGGGGTTGAGAAATCAGAACCAGATCATGCCTAATAAAGATCCCTAGCTTATTAGCTAGAATTTATACAAGATGGGGATCTCTATATTCAAGAAGAAGATTCATAAAAGAAATCCAACGTGGTTGAAACAAGGGCATTGACACATTAGCATCAAAATGTGGAATCCATGCCAATGTAGTGATAACAATGCCCTTATAGAACCAACCCTTGAAATCATGAATAACTGATTTATGTTTACGAGAATCAAAGATCGCAACAAAATAAAGAGAATCCTTATCATAGAGAAATAATTCTTTGAGCCCTACCCAAACACTAGTCGCCCATGAAATCAACGAATCAAAATCCACAAGAGACTACAACTTACCAATTAGCATAGAAGAACACAATTAATCCACCTTGGGGCTGATCATTTCAAGATGAAAGGTAAACCTAGGTTCCACTGGCAGCTGTTGGCAAGCTTCCTTTTGAGGGAGCTAGTCCTTCTTTTGATGGAAAGGAGGATTAAGGAAATCCTCCTATGAGTGAGGGTTTGGATCGAAGGGACCTGTATGAAAGATGGGAATGCAATTTTTAGAGTAATGAAATGTAGGCTAAGCAATTGGGATACAATTGTGAGAAGAGACAAACGGTGGATAACCAGATATAGAAGAAAGGACTAGACGAGGGCTAGTCAAGATGGGGTTCGATCTGGTGGGTGAAGGAGGCCGACATATGTCAAAAATAGGCTGAGGAGAAAAAATTCTACCATGATGGGTGTGGCCATGATGGCCATGATGAAAATAAGGTCGGCAAAAAGGTCTCCCACAATGCAGTGGTCTGTAGTCTTCTCCGATGACCGATAGGTGAGGACCAAGAATGCCTTGAAACATAGGAGCCTTCTAAAAATACCTTGACACAACGTTCTGCAGATGGCCATACAGCTGCTGGAAGTGTGATAAGGAGGTGGAGAAAGCATGATC
Organism: Chamaecyparis obtusa; assembly: GCA_027943335.1. NCBI lineage: Eukaryota > Viridiplantae > Streptophyta > Pinopsida > Cupressales > Cupressaceae > Chamaecyparis > Chamaecyparis obtusa. The sequence continues at coordinate 68,485 of BSBK01009890.1, read as the reverse complement.
CCTCTATTTCCCTTGCAAGAAAACCCACTTGGGAACATGCGTTGAAGACTTAAGTTGGGCTAGATCTTTTGCATCGAATGGGACATCAACCCATTTAGCATGAAAAAGGGGAGCCCTAAACTTGGCAAAACCCTTGTTCATAGATTTTGTAAGAGGCACATTAGCAACTGGGTCACCCTTCTTCCCATTACTTTTGCTTGACAAATCATTGGTACCCTCATCATCTCTAGCTGCGTGTACATCTCTCTTGGCCACATGTACGCCCTGCAAACCCTCCATAGGGACACCCTGCAAATTCTCTATAATTTCCATTCCCGCTTGTGAATTAATTAAATAAAACATTTTATTATTACATGTTATAGTATACATTTTATGGAAATATATTAACTTTATTATGGATTAATTCTAAGAATATATATTAAATTTCTCACAGATATTTTGTATTTTATAGTAAGGGCACAATATAATATCTATACAAATATAATGTATTTGTGTTGGTACAATTGTATGTATTCTTATAGCATTAGGTAATTGATAAATTTCTTGAGGAATGCTTATACCACTTTGTATAATTGGAGGCATGCTTATACCTGTTCACATGAAGGAAATATACCATTATTGAAAAGAATCATAAGAAATGGTCTATGCATTACACAAATGTTTGGTCTACTTATAATCTTCTCATTTGATATTTCTACATTTCTCATGAACACTTGAATTTGTAATCAATAAGACTAATGATGCAAGAATTTATATGTAGATTGATCCTACTAGTTTAGGAATACATTATCCAAAAATAAGTAACAAAGGAGATAATCCCATATTAATCTATTGAAGAAGACCCATGTAAGACATCATTTTTGATTCATTGAAATAAAAAAAGAGTTAGATAATGTGGTTGATGTATTGGTGACTACACACCCTTTATGTTTGAACACTGATGATAAATAACATTTTTTAAGAAAATAATTACCATTCACTTTGATTGAATGAGTTCTACATAAAAGGGGCAAAAATTTTCTACTCTAGATTGTATACAAGCATGAAAGAAAATAGAATCTAATGGAAGAGCATGAAAGAATAGCAAAAAAACATAACAAGAGAGGTAGCACAACTAAGAAAAATATACTATTTGTATTATGGTGGAAAACTATATAGATTGATTGAAAAAGGAATACAAACTATACATGATTATATAGTAGAAAACTATAATATATATACTATAATCAATACATGGTTGTGAAATGTATCTACCAAAATATTATTCAATAAAGATGGATAATCTTTTAGATGCCAATTAAGTATTGCATGTGATAAAGGGAATAATTTCATAAAAAATATTATCAATGTGCATCCAAAACTCTTCATTGCTTCGCATAAATGGAGTATTCCCTACCACCTATAAGACATAAGAGGAAGCAAAGGATTCAATTTTTAAAAAAATTATTTCTTATTAATGTATTCAATTCTAATAGGACTAATTGGCATGTCAAGATAGTGAGAGTATAATGGGCATACAAGATATATTACTAGAAAGAAATATCACATTCCTACCTGTCCTACTATATGGAATAGAGGTTATCCTACCTATTAATCTCACATTAAAAAACCCTAATTCATAATAGTACAACCCCAACTTTGTAATGATTTATATTTGAAACAAATATTAGTGCTAGTAGAGAATGAACAAAGTAAGACTACATAATGCTTGGCATAATTGACATATCAGGAAAACATTAATTCCAAGCAGGAGATAGAGTACTATTAGATTACAATAAGTTAATGAAACAAGGAAAACTCAAAGTTAGATAGCTTAGACCATATTACATACATAATATAGTATCTATATCATATCCATTTTCTTAGAAACCCTAGATAGAAATATTATGTATTTCTATAAATCCAAATAATAGATTGGAAAACCCTCATTTAAGAAGCTATAGATGATGATATTATATATTGAAACCATTAATTTAGTAGAATACAAAGCACTGCATCATTACATTATGGAGTTAATCTCTAGAAATAGTTTTACTCAAATTATATCTTGTGTTCATTGATTTATATGTTTATGTATCCTCATAATCTCTATTAAAATGTTTCCATTTCAAGAACACTTAATATTTGTAAGAAAACTTCCACTATCACCCCTTGTAGTTTTTTTAATGAAGGATTGTCTATACTTTAGATTCATTTCAACCTCATGCTTCAGTTTAGGGAATATAATCCATCCCCCAAATTATTTATCCTTCATTTTTTATTTGTAGGATATTGGCATTTCTTCATGCAGGAGCATCTAGAGGTGTCAAGGTAATGAAGAATCACCCAAAATATCTCTTTTCTTCTACTTTCTTTATAGAATTTTTGCATTTCTAGATACCCATTTTAGAATTTCCAATTCTTATATTTTCACCAATACATTTTTTTGGGTCAACATCCTATTTATAGAAATATTTAATTTAAAGGTGGATGGAGGAAAAATTAAGGGAAGCTTAAAAATAGAAAAAGTAGAACAATGGTAAAAAAATTAAGTCAAAATAATTCACAATTTAAAAATTATTAAGGTTTCAATTTTCTAAAATCCCACCAAAGAATATTTTGAGTTTGGTTTGAGGGACTAAATGGTTTCATAGAGCCTCAAAAATAGGGTGATGAGTGAAGTCAACCAATAGGGGTGTAGTTCACTCAGAGAGATTTCTGAAACTTCAAATGGAACATCAATCAAATAATTAGATCAAATTTGATGGCTCTCCTAAGATAGAAAATATTTTTGGAACAATGCAATACCCTCTCAGATGATTATACGTTGACACTTTGATTTGGACATTTTGCATTATGATAGTTAGAACTATATGCTTACTTCAATGGAGATATGGTTATTAGATGTTTAGACATACTTATTTATGATTATTATTTTATGTTTATGAAATTGAAAATCATTTATCTTATTTATGATTATGGAAAATAACAGAGCTAACTGAAGGATTTGGAATCTAACCATTATTGTCTATGATGTTTTATGCTTCATGTATATACATTTGTTGTGATTTTATGACTCGGGACAAATTTGTAGTTACACACTTAGTTGAGGTCCACACAATTTATCAATCCTGGTCATCTATTTGCATATGTCTTATTGTATATCTATGTATCTATTCACATGTATTTCTTATCAATGATGTAGGCTTGTAGGTACTGGGCATTGTCTCCACCTGGTCTCACAGGTCTGAGAGAGCCCTCAAAATCCTCAATTGTTGTTGTTGTTATGGAGATATCATCAAGGTTCTGTGAGAAGGAACTCTACCTCTGAGCCTTTATGTCCTTAGGTGGGGAGGTCCTGAGTCAGTCCTTGTGTTAGATGGTGATTATTGTTAGTGAAGTTTGTTTCTTGCTTCTTGCAAGTTTTGAGCATGAGATTTGGCATATAGTAGTTCTAATTATATTTCATGGAAGATTATATATTTTGTTAGTAATTACTTATATGTACTATTATATATCATGAAGTTTGATTTAGTGTATGATTAAATAATGTGATTATAATGTTAATAATAATATATATCATGATACTAATAATAATATGTTTTTTATTATTAAAAATGGTATATGTACACATAAGCATATGGGTGCACACATATGCATATGGTTACATATATTTATAAAATTTTGTGTCTGAAAGTAATTAATGATTTTAAATAATATTAATACAAAATTAAATTACTTATTGGATGGAAAATAAATAAATGGTAAATTATTTTTACCATATCCTAGGTAACTAGGTAACTTAGAAATAGTAAATAAACTTAAGGAAAAAGTTAACATTGCCTTCCTTAAATAAATGAGATATAAATTAAAAATTTTTAATACATATAAATAATATCTCTTCTCGGGAATGGCTTTATTAAATGCATTAATCCTAACTATTAACCAATAATTGGTTTGAATAGTTGCATCAATTGGATTTCCCCTTGCAATTACTCACTTAATCTATATACAAGAAGGATTCCAAGGAGATGGGGATTTGGCTGGAAAAATAATCTCTCAGGAAGATTCATTATTGTTTTATATTGGATTTCATAATATTTCTAGAGGATTATTGTGGCTTCACTTAAGGGGAGTCTCGAGGATTGTTTGAAGTAGGCCTAGATAGTTAGGATCTTGCTTCTCCAACAATATCTCCACAGGACTCCAGGTAGGATCTATCCTAGAGATAATCCTCTTTATGTATGGTTGCTATATGTTTCTTGAATGCTATTCCATTTATTTAATTGTTATCTTATATTATATTTGTGCTATTTTATTATGCATGTATTATGGAATGAGATAGTTTTAGGGGAATGGAGAAACTATGTAAATGTTTTGGAATATATTATTTGCACAATCGATTTCACTTTCTGTACGAATAATTTATCTTCATACTTGTATTTGATCGAGTCTAGGATCTCCTTAGGTTTCATGTTTTATCTTTCTATTTGTTTTAGAAGTCTTTAGACACTCTCAGACCTTAGGAATATTTTTTTTCTATATGAATAATTTATCTTCATACTTGTATTTCATGTTTTATCTTCCTTGTTTGTATTCTGTATTTTGTACCTTTCTGATCATTCCTAAATTTTTCTCACTGGTATTTTTGATAGACCTGTACACATTCATCCATATTTTTTGACTCCGATAATATTTCCTCACTTGATCCTATCAAAATTTGCACAGCTTGGCTCTCTCCAACATATCCAAAACACAACCCAATCCAACAATTAAATTAGGAGATATGGCTCCGACATCAGGACTGTATTTTTCACAACAGTTATTTCTTCATTTTTCTCCAACAACCAATCAACTTCCTTCCATCAAATCTCATTTCTCAATGATACACGGTCTCCATCAGGGTTAGGATGGTAAAATACATTCTTCCTACTATCTAAATGACCAAATTTGATGTCTTGTATGTTAGAGGTATTCACTTCCCAAATGATTGGTATCATTTCAGGCTTCCTACCAATCAACAAACCATTCATATTCTTGTTTGCAAGAACTTGAGTGTTTTATGATTTATTTTATTGCATATATTGTATGTATATGATATTTTGTTAAGGGTAGAAAACCTAAGAACACTAGGTGAGTGGCTCTCAATGTGGGGTTGGGGCCCTAAGTGGCTAGTACCAGGATAACCCATTGATGAGTTGTTTAATCAAGTGATAACTTTAATTAAATGAATGGGGATGGAAACAAACACTAAAATGACAAATTTAATGCCTCACCCATGCCATTAGTGCTACTAAAGACTATGGATGGGAGTGGGAGAAGGTACCTATGCATAGGTATGACTAAATGGCACTTGTCTGTATGAAAGGCATTCAATTCTGCATGTGCCTACTTGGGGGCTAGGGAGAAGAGTGGCTAGTACCAAGACAACTAAAGGGATGAGGGATATGGGATGACAATCACCTAGCTTGTCACTTAGAGTTTCTACCTAGTCTTGTGAGTCTTTGGGAAGGGATTTGTGTTTTAATCTTCCTTGTTCAATTAATGTTTGGGAAAGGTTACCTCAACCTTAGGAATGGCCTAGTTATCTCATCTTGTGTGGACCTTGGTGTTTATCTCCTAGCATGTGGGAGTGGGCCTTTTGGTATCCACATGGTTGGGTGGTAAATCTTTCATTATCAAGGTATCACTTTTAGTTATAGTGCTAAAAGGATTCTTTCTTGTACATTGTTCCAGTTTGAAGAAAGAAGACTATTTACTTAGCTTTTGTTATTTGCAAAAAAATGTAAATTTTTGTCATTATTGTAACCTCCTAAGAGGATATGGATGTAGTGTAATCTTTATTGTATCTCAAATTTATGTATCTTGGAATGGGTAGATTTAGGGAAAGGAAAAGGGAAGTGTGATCTTTATTTAAAGCTTGTTTGTTGAAAAGAAAAGGACTTTAGTACATTTTTCAATGTAAGATGGAATGTTATATTATTATTGATTTAGGAAGGATAGTAATTCAATTGGGATGGTTTCATATATTTACTCAAATTCTTAGATGAATCATTTATATGGGATTAATGCTTTAAATGCTATGTTGTTCATAATGGAATACTTTGAGAATATAGATGGATCTTAAATGTTAAGTTAAACATTCAAATGAAAGCATTTATATTTTCCTTCTTAAGATCTTCAAATTTTATGATATAGTTTGTTTAAACTTATTCAAAGTTGTTATTGCATTTAATGAAACTTAAATGGATGGTTAGTATCATAGTAGGGAAGCATGGGAGGAATCTAAGCTAAACTTTTCTTATATTATTATGCATATAAATATTTTAAAGTTTGAAAAGTTTCATAGTTTGTTACATAGGTTTTCTTTCCTAAGAGAACCTTTTTTCTCTTCCCCAGTTTCCTTGTGGGGTATGACACCTTGGTATCAGAGCACTAAGTTTCTACACCGGGGCCTTGGGAATTTGGCCCATGTTTCATAAACTTATTACACTTTTAAGGGAAAGCTAAACTAGATTTGGACTAGGAACCTTAAACTCATCTATCTTAGTTCTTATGGAAGGATGCCTCATGTAACCTGTACTAGAAGGGGAGGTGCCTAAAATACCCCTCTTAGATCTCACCAAGAAATTTCTCAGGAAGAAGAACATTATGATGAAGAAGGTAGGGGGGATCAATCTAATAACCATTCAGGAGGCTTTCAAGGGGCTCAAGTGAAAGAAATTTTACAATAGATAATGCAAAGACTAGAAGCCGGTCAAGATAGTGGTCATCATGGGGAGACTAATGCCACTCACCATGAGGAAATAGAAAGGAATCCTAGAAATCAAGTAGTAAAAGAAGACACCTTGCAAGCTTCTCACATGTGAGACCTCCTTAGGACTCAGAATAACCCATTTAAGGGAACTCAAGGTCAATCTACTACCGAGACTTGGCTACTAGATTTAGAAAGGCTATTCTCCATGCATCCTTATAGCAGAAATACCTATTGGCAAGTTGTCTATACTAAAGTATATGACTAAATATAGTGTTGTCATTATGGAAAAAAATTCATATAGTAGTTTGGAGTTAGTGCACTAAGTGTAAAGATCAGAAGTCAGTTAAGTGTTGAAGATTGGATAGTTAACAAAGTACCAGAGACTCAGAGCATCAGTGTACATGTGTATGGATAAATTATGATGTGTACCATGTAATTTAATCTTTTTAGACTATACTTATGCTTAGTCTAAGAGCACATAAGAAGATATGTAGAGATGTGAAAGTTACAGTCAGTTGAAGTTGCACAGCTAGTGTGTGCCAACAGTGAATAGAGCATGGAGTTGACAGTGACAATTATGAATTGCATCCATAATGAAATTTTGTAGAGGCTATGTGCCCATTATATTTAAGTTTCTGACATATGTACATATATAATTGTAAGCACGCTTAAGCCAATTCAATTGGAAGCATTGTCTGTAATTAGTTATAGGGCCGACCTGATTGTTTTGTTTGTATGTGTGTATAAATATAAGATGCGACCATAGTAATAAGCATGGAAGTTGTAATAGAGTTATGTAAAGTAGAGTAGAGGTATGTGAAGACAACATATGATGTGTTAGAGCTTTTCTAGAGGTCAAAGTATGAGTGCACCAAAGGAACTGATCTGACAAGTAGTGTCACTGTAATAGTTCACCAAGCAGATATAGTGTGTATCTGATTACAGAAGGTTGTGGCCTTCATCATTTGAGTAGTGAGCTCTAGGATAGCAAGTCCATTCCCCTAATAGGGATCATTGTAAAATATTCCTAACAAGGTCTGACCCTTAACCAGGTTTACTATACCAAAAGCATTGTAAAGCTACTCCTAATAGGGTAAAGGATCTTCTAGCAATGAGCACAAAACACTAGTGTAGAATATTAGTGGGTGTCAATTCCCACTGGGGTTTTTACCTATTTGGGTTTCCCCATAATCATATTGGTGTCATGTGTTATTCTTATGTTTCATGTTTTATGTGAATGTTTAATTTAGTACTTAAGCATTTAAGATAAGCATAAAGATTAAAGAGAAAAGTTAAAGTTCAATGAACACTGATTCACCCCCCCCTGCACTCTCAGTGTTCCCATTCCTAACAATTAGTATCAGAGCTCTGGTCCTTAGCATAGAAGTTTAACCACTTAAGGAGATCATGGACAAAGAAGAAGTGAAACATTTGAAGAAGAATATTGAAGTAGCTCTTGAAGACCTAGACAATTCAGAAAGAGAAATTGAAGAACTAAAAGAAAAATTTAGTGATACACAATTAGTTATCAAAAAGCTAAGAAGAGATCTAAAAGAATGTTCTACCAGTGATCTGGGAACCATGGTCAAAAAGCTGAATGAAGAAAATGCATCCTTAAAAGAACAACTTGAAGAATTTGATGAAAAATTGATTAAAAATTAGGAAGCATACAATCAATAGGTCAAAGAGAATCTTCAACTCAATGAAGAACTAAGACTAGCCAACATGGATATCTTGGAACTGAGAAACACCAAAGAAAGTTTGGAAACAAAATTGAAAGAAGCAAAGGATCACATTGACAAACTACACACCAGTTCCGATTTGATAGAATCTTAGCTATATGCAAGGAGAGTCAAAGGAGACACTAGCTGTATTGGATACAATGAAGCACAAAATTAGATTGACAATATGCGAGCAAGTAAAGACACATAGAAGGACACTACTAATAATGAGAAGACTAAAGATCAAACCAAAGACAATAGTGAACCTCTGAAGAATGAGTGCAATCTTGGAGAACACACTTGTTTTGCATGTAACAAGCCTGGTCACATTGTAAGGAACTGTTTAAAGGTAAGACCTTTTAATGGTTACTATTATACATGTAATAGATTTGGACATAAAGCTATGAATTGCAAGACTAGTAAGAAGAATAGGATTCAGCCTGATCAAAGAAATCAGAATCAGACAAATATAAGAAGCTCTCAGAATGTTACATGTTAGATATGTAATTATAATGGCCACTCAATAAAACAATGCAAAATGATGTCTCACACCAATGCACCAAAGAATTTGAGACCCCCAGTCATTTTTCACTACTCTAACAAGGCTGGACACATCTCAAAGTTTTTTAGATCAAGGGTGCAAGGTCAGGAATGTTAGAAAGTAAAGTCCACCAAGATAACTAAGAGGGGGGGGGGGGTGAATCAGTTATTAGATAATTATAACCTTTACCAACTTCAACAACATTTAACCATGTAAGCAATGTAATTATCAACCAAAGAAAGATATTCATACACAATGACACTGTTAGAAATAGGGAATACTGAGAAGGGGGGTGAATCAGTATTCTACAAAATTTATCTTTTTCCCAATTATGGATATAACATATTATCTTCACACATGCATAACATAAGAAACTAAATAACATGCATAGCAATAACATCAAAGAACTCATAACACATTATTTTTTCTCGAGGAAACCCTGGCCAAGGGAAAACCCTAGTCAGGATGGTACCCACAAAGATCCACTAATAAAAAGTATCATGTTAAGGATATTGACCCTGTTAGGAGCCTATTACAATCATATAGTGTATTAGTCCTGATTAAGAGACTATAGGCCTTATTAGAAGCCTCAACCCTTTTAGGAGTTGTTAATACAAAATATGATTACCAGATGAGCCCACTGCCCAAACAAGTAATATACAATGTATACAAAATAGGTCAAGGTACATAACCTTATTCTTCTTATATCAATATTCCTTTGCTTCTCTTATCTTCACATCATCACTATTACATTCGCTTTTCAATTACATACATTACATCACTTTTCATCACTTCCTTTCTTTACAATTACAAGTACATATATACAAGTTATTAAGGCTAATAAATTTACATGGTTAGCTTCCATATATCTTTAACTAAGGGTTAACATCTAGGATTTCATCCCTTTATATTGTTAAATCATTATTTTGATAAACAAAATAATCCCTTAACTCTTTACCAATTCTGCCTTCATATTCTATCATGTCGGCTTCACACTGTCTTCAGTAAAACTTTCATAACTAATTCTGTACATGCCGTACTAACTTTCACTCTAAGATGGGTCATCATTATCTATCATAGAGTCTATTTTCAAGTGTGCAAGCACTAAAATTACTCTATTCAATGTTGCAAACAAAAATTGTGTCTTGGTACACTGTGGAAACATTGTCTCACACTTAGACAAATTTGTGATGTGCTCTTCCATACTTGCTCTCTGACTTATGCGATCTTCATGAGGATCATATGTTATCATAATGACAACATCTATGTACTCACTTCAGCCATATTGCCAACAATCTCCCCCTTTGTCATTGGTGGCAACATATGAGAAAATTAGCTAAGTGTACAATAACAAAATTCAAAATTGTCTCAAAATTGGCCATAGTATAAGATATATACTATCCTTATATCTCCTCAAAAAATACTTATTGTATACTAAAATACTCCCCCTAAGAGTATACATAATACTATCAATCTTCTGCTCTGTATAACTCTCAATTTTCTATATATCTCTCCCCCTTTGACAACAATGACAAAATAAAGTAAGGAGGCTAACAAAATTGTATCACAAAAGATTATACCTTAAATGTCTTATTGCAAAGCTGGTAGGCTTGCAACACAATCTGCAAAATCAACTTTTATAGCTTCTAACTCCTTTTCCCATGACTTCTTAATGGAATTTTCCACATTAAGTAAGGTGCCATAAGTTGCAATTTGACATGCTTGGAGGGTCTCAAAGTTAAATTTCTAAAATGATACCCTAGCTGTAAGACATTCTTCCAGCTGCTCTTCAATAACACTTATCTCCATGGAAGTATGTTCTCTTAGAATAGTGAGTCTCCTCATTTTTCTATTCCTCTCATCTTGGAAAATTCTAATTTCATCATACAGCTTCTGAACTTTCTTCTCAACGTGACTAATCTTCACATTAGGATTAGAAAGAAGGTTTGATTAATTTTGAATCTCTGCTTCCTTCAGCTTGATCTGCTTGACTTCTTCTACTGTCAAAATCTTTGGAGTTGTACTTATATGTACAAAGACTTTCCTATTCACAAATGTCTCATCAAATCCTTGATACAGATATCAAGACTATAGACATCATCTCTGATATTTTGAATGATAGTCAAAATCATTCTAGACTCATAGTCTACTTGTGCCTTAACCTTTACAATCTCAGATAGATTTGTGAACTCATCATCAAAGGTTCTCATTAATATCTTTGCTTTCTCAAGAGGGTCTGCATTTTCAATCTGTGTGGTTACAACTCCTTGTAAATTTTCAGTTAAGTCCTTGAGACAACCTTCAAGATTCTTTACCTTCTTGTTTTTACCAATAATTTTGTTCAGGGAGGTGATCAATTCAAACTAATCATCATCATCAACTTCCTTCCCTAAGTCTTCAAATAAAGATCCAAATTCTTTCTTCTTTCCAGTCTTAGGAGTAAGACTGATGTCTTGTTTTGTAGGAAGGGGTACTTCAACCTCAATTTCTTTAGATTCTTCAGTCATAGATTGCGTTTGTTCTGCTACTTCAGTTCTATCCAGTTCATCAAGAGCCAAATTGTCAACAATGTTCTCTAAGTTCTTAAAAACATTTTCTTCAGTGTTCAAAGTAATCTTTGTACCTTCAATATTCATAGATTCTTCTTCAATATTTATAGCTGGTGGAAAGGGAATATCCTCCTGTTCTGCTTCTTTCTCTTGCTCTGCTACAACTGAAGTCTCTCCAACAATTTCTCCCACAACTTTAATAATTGCTTGTTTTGTTTCTATTCTCACTTGCTCATACTATCCTACCATGATCTGAATGGTTCTCCTTTTAGTCCTCTAAAGAGTTCCAAGGGGCTTCAAAATTTGTTTAAGATGCTCATCATCTTTCACAACACATAGTTTCCTCACCATATTTTCTCTCATAGTTTTATCTTCTTCTTGTGCTCTCATTTTCTTGTTAACAAGTTTCTTGAAAAGTTCATCAGGAATCTTGCCCTAAATAGTATCAAACATCTTGTTAGCCAAAATCATGTGCTTAACAATAGAATTTTTAAGATTCAATCTCTCATAATAGTCATAAAGATCATAGTACTTATTCATCTTAGTAAAGTCTCCTGCTTCTATGATTTCTTCATTTACTCTCTCAATTATGGGTTTCCATGTTTTCTTCTTCACAGTAGTGTCATCATCTTTAATTTCTACAATTTTCCTAGGGACTGGTTGTACCAAAACTTTATGCTTCTTACCAAGTCCTATTGCACTTTCCTTCACTCTCTTGCTAGGTGTGGAAGAAGAGGATCTAGTGGATTTCCTTATTTCTTGTTCTTCCTCAGGTTCCTCAACTTTCACCTTAACTTGTGTAGGTTCATGCTCAACTACACTTGATGACAAGGGAGGTATAGACAAGATTTCTTTTTGCCCAATATCTCTAATTGTTGTTGTTGTCTTCTTTGCAATATCAAATTCATGCTCTATCATGCCAGAATTTTTCAATATCTTCTTTATAGTGCTGTCCACTCTCTTCTTAGACTACTTTTCTTCCAATATAGCTTTTGCAAAGTTGAATTTTTCTTCAAATGTTCCAAATCTATTGCACTAGGTGTCCAACTTACTCTTAAGTAACCTACCAACATATCCTTCTATCTCTACCTCGGATATCTCATAGCCAAGAGGGTCTATGAACTCAATTCTAGGTTCCACTACTTCTATATAGGTAAAGTCAGTGTCAATCATAAAACATATATCATTTTTATATTTCTCCACAAGAGATTGTGGAATCCTTGATCTGCTAGATACCAATCTCTAAAATGTCTTCAATACCAACATAGTACTTTCATTCACTTTATCAATAACATGTTTCAAATATACTTTATTGATTCTTTTGATGGTGTTTTGTCCATCATTCCAATCATTTGTAACTGTGTAAGGAAATCTTCTTAATAGGTGGAAAAACATATAAGTGATCAAAGAAGAAAATCTAAATTGTGTATACTTTTCTTTCTTAATCTTCTCTAAGTTTTCAAACAATTGAATTCTCAAGATTTCACACATATCTACCGGTACCTTGTCAACACACATCAAATATGCTATATGTACCATACTAGCTGCCATATCATCTTCTCTAGAATTTGCACAAAACTTAGTGGTTAGGATTTTGCACAAATATCTCACATCATCTTGCTTGATTTTATTGATTACAATTCCTCTACCATTATAGGATGAACCTGTGTTATCAATAACTATTTTCCTCGTATTCTTCTCATTTAAGGGAATAGCACCAGATTTAGATAATCCAATTACATCATGAATCAAATTAGCTGTAATGTCTATTACTCTATCCTATAGCCAAAATTTCCCAATATGAATTCTTCTCAAAATGATCTTAGTGCATTCTTCATCGTCAAACTCATATTTCAATGAATACCTAACAATCTCATTGTCTTTCAAATGTTCATATCCTTGCTTCAAAGACATATCATGATTGTAAATCTTCTGATACTCACTGGTAAAGTCACTGTCACTTAGGGTTACTATCTTACATCCAAGATAACTTCTTACATTTTCCAAATGCAAAACTCCATCTGGTACAGATGATAGTGCTAACCTAGGATCATCTTCCAAGGGTTCTACTGGTTCTTTCTTCAGTCTAGGTCTATTCTTATCTCTAACATTGTGAATTAAGGATACATCCATTATTGCTTCTAATATCTTATACCAATTCAAAGATCTATCAAGATAAATACCTCAAATTCACAATTTTAGGGCTTCCGCAGATTTGACACTTCAATATTTCACCAAATCACTACAAAATGCTTCCAATCACTACTTTTTTCTCTCCCAAACACTTCAATTAACTTTGATAGTCAAATAACTTTGATCATAACCTTTTATCACTTGAATCTCACTTAAGTCTGACATCGTATTCAATTCTTTTTCCGCTTCTTTCCAAAAAGGTTGTTTCTTTCAACTTGGAAAACTTAAAACTTCTTGTGATCTCGCAAAACATAATATTTTCTTTTGTGCTCTTAATCATAGCATGAGTACATCATAAACTACCATCCATTAACCACACAAAACTTAATTCATCATAAATCTACTTCTACTCTAATTCTAAGTTCCTAAACTACTGTAATTTACATAATTTAAGTGCTTAAAGATAGGTCAGGTAAGGATTCACTCTTACCACTTAATACTTCACCTTTCTGATTACCTTCAATGTTGAATATGTCTCCTTGATCTGTGCCTTTAACAAACTTTACTTCATCTTCATTACTGTAGAAACCTTTCTGACTATTTCCTGTACTTTCATTTCTTCTTGCATGATTTCTAGGGTTAGGGTTAGGATGATAAAATCCATTGTTCATTCTAAAAAATCTTGTTGTATGTCCAATCTTGCTACATATCTGACAAACAATTCCATTGTTCCCATATCTCGGTCCTTGCTAATTGATCTGTGACGTGCAATTTCTAGCAATATGTCCAACCTTTTTGCCTCTATAACATACTACTCCATTTCTTCTGTTCATATCTTCAGTAGGTCTCTTATCTGCATTGTTAGTATTCTTAAACATTCTACTACCATAATTATTCTCAATAACTTTAGGTTTTCTACATTCAATAGCTCTATGTCCAAAACCATGACAATTATAACAATAACCATTAAGAGGTTTAAATTGTTTACTTGTGCAATCTCTCTTCATATGACCAATAGTATTAAAACCAAAACATCTACCTTTGAATTCTCTTTTCATACCTTTGGGTGATTCTTCTTGTTTCGGTGATTTTTATTCTTTAGGTGCATCTTCAGATTTGTTGATCTCGTCTGACTTCTTTTTATCAATGCTTTTAGATACTTTCAGATTTGGTTCTTTTCTTTCATCATTTGTTCTGAATATATTAAATCCAAGTCCAGTCTTATCATAGGATGGTTTCCCAAAAGATACTTGTTCATCAATCTTCTCACTATTTGAATATTGTTGTTTGGATTGAGTCAATTCACCTTTCACAATCTTATTGTATTTCTCAAGTTCTGCATGCTGCAAATTTACTTTCGCAAATTTAGATGTTACTTTGCCAAGTGTAGATCTTAATTCTTCATTTTCAATCTTCAATCTTTCATTCTCAGATCTCAGATTTGCTTCATTTTTGTCATTTCCATTTTTCAAACTAAGCTTCAAATTTTCTATCTTCAATTCATGCTTAAGGATCACATTTTATTTTTCTAAATTGTCATCACAATCTTCAATAAGAACTTCAGATTCCTTTTCAGATTTCAGATCTTCTATCTTGTTTTTCAATTTCTCAATAAGGTTCTTTGCATCATCATATTTCCTTTTCAAAGTGTTTCTTTCATCATTAAGCATATCAATCTGTTCAAGAGCTTCTTCAAGATTCTTCTGTAGCTGATCCATATCCATAGAGATCTTACTCAAGCTACTAGGCTTTCCTTGAATGATTCTTCTTTGAGTAACTAAGCTCTGATACCAATTGTTAGAAATAGGGAATACTGAGAGGGGGGGTGAATCATTATTCTACAAACTTTATCTTTTTCCCAATTATGGATATAACAGATTATCTTCACACATGCATAACATAAGAAACTAAATAACATGCATAGCAATAACATCAAAGAACTCATAACACATTATTTGTTCTCGAGGAAACGCTGGCCAAGGGAAAACCCCGGTGGAGATGGTACCCACAAAGGTCCACTAATCAAAAGTATCTTGTTAAGGATATTGACCCTGTTAGGACCCTATTACAATCATATAGTGTATCAGTCCTGATTAAGGGACTATAGGCCTTGTTAGAAGCCTCAACCCTGTTAGGAGTTGTTAATACAAAATAAGATTACCAGATGAGCCCATTGCCCAAACAAGTAATATATAATGTATACAAAATAGGTCAAGGTACATAACCTTATTCTTCTTGTATCAATATTCCTTTGCTTCTCTTATCTTTGCATCATCACTATTACATTTTCTTTTCAATTACATACATTACATCACTTTTCATCACTTCCTTTCTTTACAATTACAATTACATATATACAAGTTATTAAGGCTAATAAATTTACATGGTCAGCTTCCATATATCTTTAACTAAGGGTTAACATCTAGGATGTCATCCCTTTATATTCTTAAATCATTATTTTGATAAACAAAATAATCCCTTAACTCTTCACCAATTCTACCTTCGTATTCTATCTTGTCGGCTTCACACTGTCTTTGGTAAAACTATCATAACTAATTATGTACATGCCATACTAACTGGCACTCTAAGATGGGTCATCATCAAACATCATAGAGTCTATTTTCAAGTGTACAAGCATTGAACTTACTCCAGTCAACGTCACAAACAAAAACTATGTCCTAGTACACTGTGAAAATAGTCTCACACTTAGACAAATTTATGATGCGCTCTTCCATACTTTCTCTTTGACTTATGTGATCTTCATGAGGATCATATGTTTCCATAATGACAACATCTATGTACTCACTTCAGCCAAATTGCCAACAGACACAATAACACAAGATATGTTGACTAGGGAACCTCTTGATCAAAGAGTAAACCCCAGTGGGAATGATGCCCACAAAAGATGCACTAATATGAATATTACTTGTGAAAGGATGGACTCTATTAGGAGTCTTATGAAATACATTCAGTACATATGAATCCCTATTAGGATATTTTGAATCCCTATTAAAAGATTCTAACCCTGTTAAGAGTTATGGAAGATAGAAGGACCCACTGCCCAAACAGCTTCAGGGTAAGATCACGGAACACAATGTCCAAATAACCTTAATCTTATTCAATAGAATAATATGAAATATATTACCTCCTCACTATGCCAAACCGCACTCACTACTACACCAGATCTCAATTCCAGATCTCTGTACTTCGCATGTCTTCCTTCATAATTTCACTTTCACAACTTCATTAGCTCTTTTCTTCACTTCATGCTTACATTCACATTCAACCATACCATGCTAACACTTCTTTCACATTACTTATCTATAGACTAAGCAAAAAAATTCCTTCCTTTATACCACACTCAAATAATTACAAATGAGTCGGCATCCAATTACAAAATAAAAGATTCCACACACTACATCAAAATTACACAAAACTGTCGGCTTCCAAATACAATAACTCTTCACTCATGTGACCTTGAAGTTTGCACAGTGAACCACGTCACTATCAATGTGTCTCAAACTTCCCTTTAACTACACAAAACCAGATTCCATCCCGATTAGGAGATATCATCTGATTTCCAAAAACCGCTACTCAGGAACACTGCCTGAATACTGCTTCCACCAAAATACTTATAACTTTTTCCGTACATGCCATTCTGACTTATGATATTAACCATAGACATATAAAATATCAAAGAATATAACCTCAACATCACATATCATCATCTACAATATAACATGTGCGCTAGTCAAAACACTATCCACCTCTCTGCTAGACTCTAGGAGATCACTGTGTTGACATCAATGACAAAACATAGTCATGAATGCAACAACAACTGCTATAGAATGAATACCAAGCATTCATTCTTAACAATCTCCCCCATTGGCATTAATGGCAACATAGATGAAAAACATCCAATGTTCCAAAAATCCAATACTGCAACACTACTGCACAAACAAACATTTTCAAGTTCTCTTCATTAATCAAATCTTGCTTCATTTTCCTATTTAGTTCTCTCCAATAGATGGTACAAATGGTTTTTCATGTAAACTTCTCCCCCATTGACATCAATGATAGAAATCTCACCACTATGTCAACAACAACTCAATGTCAAAAGACACTATTCAGAAAATACATTCACAAGAGTCCTCATGACTCAACTTAGATACACATACTCCCCCATAGAGGAAGTACCAACATTCAATCCAGAAGAAAAATAGGGCTCATATGCCACTAGATGAATGCAACCAACTGCATCATTACTCAAAATTAGGTTGGGGCATAACCCCAAGCATACCTCTCAGATACTCAAATGTATCCTTAGGAAAAGGCTTTGTAAATATGTCTGCTATCTATTCCTTTGTGCTTATGTACTCCAGTCTGACTTCTTTGTCAGCAACTTTCTCTCTTACAACATGATACTTGATCTATATATGCTTTGTCTTAGAATGTAATACATGATTCTTAGACATACTAACTATACTAGTTCTTTTCTTATCATCAACACTACCTCCCCAATTAGCATTTGTATATGCACATAAGGTAAAATTATCAAATTTTTCATACCACAATCCATAGTCCATTGTGCCTCTTAAATATCTTAGTATCCTCTTTACTGCTTCATAATGTGACTCTCTAGGTTCAGCTTGAAATCTTGCTACCATTCCAACTGAATGTGCTATATCCGGTCTAGTGTGTGTTAAGTACTGCAATCCTCCAATCATGGATCTGTATTTCTTTTGCTCAACTGTTGGTGTTTCATCTTTGCTAGATAGTTTGTGTCCTGTAATCTTAGGTGTTCCAACTAGTTTACAGTTCTCCATTCCAAATATTTTTAGTAAATCATAAAAGTACTTTGTCTAACTTACAAAGATACCATCATTGTTCTGTGTTATTTCTAATCCCAAAAAGTATTTCATCTCACCAATCATGCTCATTTCAAATTCAGTCTTCATTTCAGCAGAAAATTTATCACTAGCTTCATCTTCTCCTCCAAAAATAATGTCATCAACAAAAATAACTATAATCAACAAACCATTTTCAATTTCTTTTGTGTACAAATTACTATCATCTGTTCCTTTAGCAAATGCCAATTTCAACAAATACTTATCCAATCTAGCATACCAAGTTCTAGGTGCTTGCTTTAGTCCATATAGTGCTTTCTTCAGTTTACATACCACATCTCCTTCTTGAGTCAAAGGAAAACCTTCAGGCTGCTCAATGTAGACATCTTCTTCTAATTCACCATTCAGAAATGCAGAATTCACATCCATCTGATACACTTTGAATTTCTTAAAAGCTGCATAAGCCAAAAACATTCTTACTACTTCAAGTCTTACTACTGGTGCAAAAGTCTCTTCATAGTCAATTCCTTCTTGCTATGAGTATCCCTTACATACCAATCTTTCTTTGTTTCTTACTACTTCTCCTTGTTCATTCATCTTGTTTCTGAATACCCATTTAGTTCCAATCACATTCTTGTCTTTAGGTCTAGGAACAATTCCCATGTCTTGTTCTTTTCAATTTGATCTAGTTCTTCTCTCATAGCATTAATCCAATGTCCATCTTCACAAGCTTCATTAGTAGATTTAGGTTCAATTTGAGAAATCAAACATAAATGTACCTTATTCTGAGTTAGAACTCCTCTATCCAAACTTCCAATAACTTGTTCAATGGGATGATCTCTAGATAGATACCTGTTCAGTGTCATAGTCATGGATCTTGCTTCAACTATAGATTCTTCTCTAGATTCCTCTCTAGTTTCTTCTGTAGGACTCTCATTCAATAATTCATTGTCAGTCTTGTTGGGAGTTCCCTTTGATCTTCAACTTGTAGATTTATACTTTCATGGATAACTTTAATATAGCTTTGACTCTATCACCACTCCAAAGTCTACAAGGAAGAGGGCCAATTAACAAGGATCAACAATGAGATCAACCTACACTTTGAGCCAAGATGCTCAGGTGGGTGTACCCTTGATTCAATTCTTCAAAGGAATCACTAACCAATAGATAATTATACCGCTTACTAATTGATTAAAGATTTTATCATTTAAATGTGTGTGTGATTGATGATGGACAACCTCCAGAGGATGGACCAGTGACTTAACCAAGGGCAAAGACTCACCTAATAACATATATCAACTGAACCCTAACTTAAACACACTTGAATTCAGGATAAGTGCTTTGCCTATTATCCTTCTCACTCACATATCAGGACATCAAATCCTTATCTAGCCATGAACTCACTAAAACTACCTGAAAGACTTTAATCCTAACTTTGTTAGGAACTCAAAGATAGTTTCAAAATACTCTTTGTTTACCATATGATTACCCACTTTGTGAAATTAACATATATGAGCTCAAGAACAAAATAAGAAGACATACAAAAACATGAGATTGGAATCCAAATGTATTCTCATTAAAATTTGCAGGATCAATACATTATCAAACAAAAAAATGCTAAGGGAAAAGACCCCAAATACAGACTCTCCTCGTTCAGTAAATTAACATCAATAATTAGGGACCAAAAAGAAAGTTTTGGAACCCCCACTAAGTAAAAAATGCTAAAGTATATACCCCTTAGTCATCTTGGAAACCCAAAATAGGTTGCAAAAAGCTATGAATGACTAGGGTTAGGGTTTCACCCACTAAACCAACTAGAATAGTTAATAATTTATTACAAGGGATGAAAACCAATTGGGCATGCTTGAGAAAGATTTGCACTTATGATAGATCTTTGAGAAAGTACTACAAATCATGGAATTCTATATCAGTTAGTCCTTTTAGCTGCCTACAACATGCCTTGAGCAGTAAAACCATACTTCTCTTGGTACAAAAACATCTTGCCACTGACCATAGAGACCCTCAAATCAGTTGGCAAAAACCAATGCCACCAAACCAATCAAAATCAGCTCCAAAAACCATAAATTTTGGTACTTCCTATCACTAGAAACCCTCTGCAAATTTGAATTTGAAATTCAATTGTTAGTTTCAAAGCGCTAGCAGCAAATCGGTGGTCCACATTTGAATCTCAATCAACTTTAAGTCATGACCGTCCGATCCTTCTTTTTCACGGTCTTTATGTCCTAACCTTTTAATATGACCTCAGTCACATTTAGTGAATTGGCAACCAAAGGGAATTGGCCATTCACGGAATAATTTATACTACCACTAGATAGTTTAGTGATTAAATGAACATAGTGTTTGCTAAATCACCAACTTTTTAGAACTTTGCTATTCTTCTTCGTGAATGAGCAAAACCTTTGAAATTTTGTTAGACTGCTAAACACCCTGTCTAAACCGCCAAAAAGATCGAGAAACTTTACTAGGCCCGCATCAAGAAAATTGATGATTGTCTCATCTTTGCATAGACCTCCAAGATTCATTTAGATCATAAGACAACTGTCGGATGAAGAATCTTACCTTGCTTTGACAACCCTCTAACACTGAAAGAGATCAATGGTTGTCTTAAGTTCTCATGTGTCAGGAAAAACCCATCAGATTATATGCCGATCGTCAATGCTCTGCAAGTGTCAGAACCCACTGAACCTTGAAAAACCTAGCCCCACTAACAACATGTCCAGTCACACAACATGGACCAATCAAATAACTACAAATCAGCACACCTTGCATGTGGACCCGCAATACTTTATCCCCTCTAAAAAAGGTAGAATTGATGGTTGTCGTATGATCTTAAACCTCTGACACATCCCATAAGATCATGCGCCCATCATTGATTTTTTGACAATGTCAGGACCCTCTGAAACACTTGGAAACTAGGTCCCACTGACAACTACCAATGTATTAATACATGGATCAATCATATACCACCATTTGTGCATACGTGTCGACGGACCCACCTGTTTGAAACGCTATGTCATAAAGTAAGATCAATGATCATCGTAAGATCACAAGCCTCTGACAAAACCCTTGTGAACTTATGACAACCGTCAGATTGAGATGTTTTTTAGGAGACCGGGCCCAATAAATATTAAGATGGAACATTAGAGAAAAATAAAGCGCAGGACCTAGGGAAAATTTAATTCATCGGGCATTTAGACTTAGGAAATATTAAACGCCGTCGGGGTAAAAACTTAGGAAAGATTTAAACAGGGACCGACCAATAATATAAAGCACATGCATTTTAGGATTTTTAAGTGGTCCGAAAAGGTAACTTAAAATTAGAATGGGGCCTGGGCAGTTTAGGGTTTTTTGAACACAACGGCTACATTTTCAAAATTTGAACTAAGGGTTTATGCCAGAGATTCAAAAACAACTGCAGAGACCAGAAGAAAAGGGCTAGAGCCATGAAATTTTTCAAGGTGCTAACAGTGGCTCTATTTGGTGATGTATGCCTCCTGTAGGCATAGCAAGGACTTAGAATCACTGGTTAAAGTAGACCATCCCACTGGAAAAACTGACAACAAAGAGCAACAGGACCAAAACCTTATGAACCAGGACAAAATAGGACAGGGGCAAGCAACTTTACAAAATTTATAGAATGTATAGACCTAACTACTATTCATGGAAAATAGAATAACTTCAATTGAAGTATCTCTTCAAGAATTGTCCATGAACTGTCAATTCTTGAACTTCACCATTTAATTCTTTCACAATGTAAGAATCTTGGCCCCATTTCTCATGAATTAGATATGGCCCTAGCCAGATGGGATCAAACTTACCATGTTTTCCTTTATCCTCTAGTCTGGCATTCCAAATTAATACTAGGTTAGGAGGCTCAAACCTCCTCTCCATAGCCTTCCTGTCATACAGGTTCTTGATTTTCAATTGTAACTTGGCATTTCTTGAAGCTGACTCTCTTCTAGTCTCATCCAACCTAATGAGGTCCTTAATCCTCAACTGCATCTCATCATCTATGTCATCATCATATAATTGCACAAATTTATACATTTCTAGTAGATTATTCTGAGGCATTCTTGCATGTATTCCATATACTAGGTCAAATGGTGCACAACCAATTTCCCTCTTCATAGTTACCCTATCAGCCCATAGAGCTAATGGCAGTTTTGAATTCCATGCCCTCTTATTCTTTTCAAGAAGCCCCCTGAGGATCTCAATCAAACTCTTATTAGTAGATTCTACCTGACGATTTCCTTGTGGATGATAAGGTGAGGAATAAGAAATCTGAATTCCTAAACCTTTGCAAAAGTCCTTATATTCAGCAGACCTAAAGCACATGGCATTATCACTTACTATTCTCTCAGGGCACCCAAACCTTGTAACAATGTTATTCAACAAGAAATCAGTTACCACCTTACTAGTTGAATTTCTTGTAGGTATAGCCTCTACCCACTTTGTAAAGCAATCAATGGAAACTAAGATCCATGAGTGTCCTCCACTTGACTTGTTTGGTACCTCCCCTATGAAATCAATTCCCCATTGTTGGAAAGGAGCTTGCACCTCTATTGGTTTTAATGGCATGTTACTGTAAAATTTAAGCTTACCAGAGAACCTTTGACAAGCATCACACCTCCTTACCAACTGTTCTGCATCCTTGAAGATTGTGGGCCACCAGAATTTTGCTCTCAAGATTTTATGGGTAGTTGTTTTACCCATACAATTCCCACCACAAACTCCCTCATGCATTTCCTTTAACAATTTGTTAGCCTGATCTTCATCAACACATTTCAAAAGTATGCAATCTAAATTCTTTCTATACAATTTACATTTCACAATTACATACTTGATGGCCTGTAATTTCAATGTCCTCTGCTAATTATCATTCATGTCTGCTGGACATTTCATATTTCTCAAGTAATAGATGATATCTTGATACCAAACACAATCATCCATATCACATGTATAATCAATTTCAGAATGATTTACTTGATTAGCATCAAGATTGGATTGAGCCATCAGTTTTACCAATCCTTGTCCTCTAACCAATTTAGTAATTTGGATATCAATGTTGAATTCTTGGATCCTATTGATCCATCTACATCTTCTCCCAGACACCTCTTGCTGTGAGAAAATATCTTTGACTGCTGCACTTGGCACAAAAGAAATCACAACTACAACCATCAAGTAACACCTAAAAGCCTTGACTACCTTGACCAATGCATATGCTTGTTTTTCATTTATGTCATACTTCAATTCAATAGCCTGCAGAGATTTACTGAAGAATGCAATAGGCTGCTCAAAACCATCCTTATTCTTTTGTAACAAAACTACAACAATAGTGTGAAAAGATGCAAAGGAAAAGATGTGCATTGGGACATTATAATTAGGTTCCTTAAGCACTGGTGCATCTTTGATAGCCTGCTTGATATTTTTGAAAGCCTCATTAGGCTCACCCTCCCATGTAATAACAAATCATTTCTTCAACATCTTGGATATAGGTCTAGTGACCTCTGCAAAATTTGTTACAAATCTTCTCAATAAATTTACCTGACAAAAGAAAGATTGAATTCCCTTGATAGTCTTTGGCCTCTGAATCTTATCAATGGCTGCCACCCTTTCAGGATCAATCCTAACTCCTTGCTTCCCAACTAAGTGGCCAAGCAACTTACCCTCAGTGACACCAAAAGCACATTTCCTTGGATTTAATGAAATACCATATTCCAAAGCCCTTACAAATATTTTCTCTAAATGAGTACAGTGGTCTTCTTCCTTCTTGGAATAGGTAGTTAAATCATCTTGATAAACAATAAGGAAATCATCAATAAAATCTAAAAAGACAACATCTATTGCCCTTTGAAAAGTAGCACTAGCATTTGTGAGACCAAAAGGCATTCTCACATAAACATATGTCCCCCAAGGTGTAGTGAAAGCTATCTTAAACTATTCTAATTCTTTAACAATTACTTGATTATAACCAGAGAAACCATCCATCATAGACATCAATTCTAATCCATTACCCTCTGTAGCATAGCTTCCATATTGGGCAGACAATAGTTATCCTTTAATGAGCTGATGTTCAAATTTCTAAAGTCCACACAAAGTCAATGTCACCATTCTTCTTACTCACAGGAACAAGGTTTGAAACCCAAGAAGAGTGCCTTATAGGCTTGATAATTCTAGCATCTCTCAGCATCATTAACTCTTCTTGCATCTTAGGTGCCATAGTGGGATTTATAGGCCTTTTTTTTTTTGAAAAGGTTTAGCATCTTCTTTCAATGGAATAATATGCTAAAAAAAATCCTCTCTATAAAAATTTAAGTCATCATATGACCATGCAAAAAAATGCCTAAATTTTCTCACATTGTGAGACATGTCCCTAGTAATGTATACCCTCTTAGGTGCCTCATGTGTTCCAAGATTTATCTCCTCTAGATCAGCATGATCTTCTCTTTTGATATTCTTTTCAACTCTATCCTGGTTATCAAAGACGGTCTCAAAAATAACAAGCCCCTTGGGCACCTTGTTAGTTCTAAGCTGAATAACTTCATTGCCAAAGACAACCTCCTTTCCTTCTACTAACTCAACCAAGGCTGAACAATCCAATTCTTGACCATGATACTGATCTTCACAACTCATAAACTTCAAGATATCATTATCATCATCAAAAACTTGCCAATTTTCAATATTGTCTGGTACACTGGGCCTAGCCTGAATTTCAACTTTAGAGATACCAGTAAATCTAATACCAGTGGGATTGATTGCAATATTGGCTAACAAATCAACCATCTTATTATTAGTCCTATCCTTCCACTCAATATTGAAGGCATCAAAATGTTCAATCAAATCCCAAATTGCATTCCTATATTGTTTCAACCTTTTGTTCTTGGAAGCATATACTGACCTGACTTGGGACACCACCAACTTAGAATCACCAACCACACTTAAACACCTAATACCATGTTTTTCTACCAATCTCAGTCCTAACAACAATGCCTCATATTCTGCTATATTGTTGGTACAAAATAAATTCAATGTGAAAGAAAATTTGTAGGTGTTTCCATTAGGAGAAATAAGTAAAATACCCACTCCTGCTCCATCCTTGCAATTCACACCATCAAAGTACATTACCCACAAATCACCCTTCATAGAATTAACACTTACCTCAATAGAGATAGGTGACACAATAGGTTCCTCCTCAAGTATAGGGATCTCTATCCTAAAAGCATTAATATTAGTATCCACAAAACATGTATTTTCATTATCAATGCTTTTGTCAATCATGTGGCATACTCTTGGTTCTTGCTCAATCTTGACAAACTGATCATCAATCTTGAATTTGGCATAGGATAGATCACACTGTAAACTTCCACCCATGGAAGCACTCCACCTAGATAGCAGCATCCCATATTGAGGAGGGATATCCACCACCAAAAAACTCATTGTTAACTCTTTCTCTGGATATGCTGCCAACCTATATCGCATTGCATTGATAGTCCCAATGACTGGTACCTCCCTCTGATCCATTGCACAACATCTACCTTGAATTATATCAACTTTAAGGCCCAACTTTTCCATAATATTGAAATGCATAACAGTATTAGAGGCACCACTATCAATCATACAATTTCTTAATTTCATTCCATTCACAAGGACACTTAAAAAGAATGGATCAATGTTTTCAAGGCTAGCATTGACAGAACTATCCAAGTATATAGGAGGAATTGAGATACGATCCCTTGAGCAGCAACACCTTTCAAAGCTTTATCCTGAGACCCATTGCATGCAACATAATTATTGTTGGGAGTTCCCTTTGATCTTCAACTTGTAGATTTATACTTTGATACATAACTTTAATATAACTTTGACTCTATCACCACTCCAAAGTCTACAAGGAAGAGGGCCAATTAACAAGGATCAACAATGAGATCTTCCTACACTTTGAGCCTTAATGCTCAGGTGGGTGTACCCTTGACTCACTTCTCCAAAGGAGTCTCAAAACAATATACAACTATACCCCTTACTAGTTGATTAAAGATTTTATCATTTAAATGTGTGTGTGATTGATGATGATGGACTACTTCCAAAGAATAGATCAGTGCCTTAACCCAAGGCAAAGATTCACTTGATAACATATATCAAATAAAACCTTAACTCAAACACACATGAACTCAATGTAAGTGCTTTTCCTATTACTCCCCTCACTCCCAAACATGATCATCAAATTCTAATCTAACAAATGAACTCATTGAGATCACCTTAAAGGCTTTAATCCTAACTTTGTTAGGAACTCTAAGCCGACCTCAGAATACTCTTTGTTTACCATATGCTAATCCACTTTGTGACCTTAACATATATATGAATCCATAATTAGAACAAGAAGACAATCAAAAGTTTGAGATAGGAATTCAAGTGTATTCTCATTAACTCTCAGAATCAATACATTACCAAGAAAATAGATGCTAGGAACAAGACACAAAATCCAAGCTCCTCTTATTCAGTATAATACCATCAACAACAACCCTTAAAAAATAAAAAATGTTACAACTTATACCCCTAGTCACCTTGGAATCCTGAAAGAGGATGCAACAAGCTACGGATGACTAGGGCTAGGGTTTCACCCACCAGATCAACTAGAAATAGTAAAAAA
The DNA here is from genome assembly GCA_027943335.1 of Chamaecyparis obtusa. Taxonomy (NCBI): domain Eukaryota; kingdom Viridiplantae; phylum Streptophyta; class Pinopsida; order Cupressales; family Cupressaceae; genus Chamaecyparis; species Chamaecyparis obtusa. Next base: position 41,293 of record BSBK01009890.1, on the reverse strand, counting down.
TTAAATGCAGGGGATGAAAACCAGTCGGCCATGCTTGAGAAAGATTTGCACTTATGATAGATCTTTGGGATAGTACTGCAAATCATGGAATTCCAAATTTGTCAACCCTTTTTGGCCACCTACAACAAGTGTCAAGCACAAAAAACATAGTAAAAACCCCTGTAAATGAACATGGCACACCTTGGACCACACAAAAATGGAAAAAAAATCATCTCTTACCAACTCTAGTGGCTTTTGCATTGAATTTTAGTCCTTCTGGTCACAGGAAACCCTCAAAAATTTGAAATTGAAATTAAATGGTCATTTCCATGGCGCTAGCAGAAAATCGATGGTCCACATTTGAATTTAGGTCAACTTTATATCCTGACCATTAGATCTCTCTTTTTCATGGTCTTTATGATTTATCACTTAATAGGACCCTAGTCAAACTTAGTGAATTGGAGACTGAAGGATACCTCTAAGTCACAGAATACTTTATGCCTTCACCAAATTATTTCGCTATTACGTGAACACTTGTTTGCTAAGTCTCTAAACCTTTTATCACTTCACCATTTTACTCAGTGAATGAGCGAACCCCTTGGAAATTTGTCGGTGCCACCAACCTTTTATCTAAACCACCAAAAAGACCGAGAAACTTTACTAGGCCCACATCAACAAAATTGATATTTTTCTCATCTTCGCATAGACCTCCAAGATTCCTTTAGATCATGAGACAACCATTAGATGAAGAATCTCTCCCTACTCTCACAACCCTCTAACACCGAAAGAGATCATCGGCTATCTTAAGTTCACATGTGTCAGAAAAAATCCATTAGATTACATGCTGACCGTCGATGCTCTGTAAGTGTCAAAACCCACTAATCCTCGAAAAACTTGGCCCCACTTGTACACACTAAAATGGTGCACTTCTATGAACCATTACATGCAAGGTTTCTCAAGAATGAGGCCTCACAAAGTGGCTCATAGCTCTCTATGCATAGAGTTGCAAGGGACTATGATGTGTTTTGCTCTCAGCTAGAGCTACATGCTTGTGACCTTGCTAGTCAACCACACAATGAAAGATTCAAGTGAGGACAAGGGAAAAAATGCCAATATCCTCAAGAATCACTATGAAGATGAAAATGCAAGCTATATGATGATGCAATCTAAACTATGAAAGGAAAGTACAATGCAACTAATCTATGAAAGGAAATAGCAATGGATTACAATGCCTCCTATTTAGACTATGTGAGTTAAATCTATTGCATAAAAGGAAATCTATACTAAGAATGTCATTTTCATGCAACTATGAAAGAAATATACAACTACAAGGAAATGCAACAAGTCTTCAATGTCCTCAAAAGCTCCAAATGCACCTAAAACCTGTAGCATAACATTAGCATAAAACAAGTGGATATGCAAATGAAGGAGAGAGCTTTCTTTTTATAAGAAATGAGGTGAAATGGACCATGGAGATTAAGAGGCAAAAAGTCTTAATCAACGGTGGAGCTTGAAAGAGGAGCAATCCATGTGCACAAGCATCCTCCAATGAGAGTGAAGTGTTGACTTTTGAGCCTCATGTGAGACAAACACTGCTTTTTTCCTTTTTGTAAAATAGGAATAATGCTTTATTTGTGCAACTTAGGATAAGAGGGAAAGGTGGGCTTTTTATTTAATCAAAAGGGGAGGAAATATTCCTTTTGAATAAATAAAGACTTAGGATAAATGGTTAGCCCATAGGATAAAATCCAATATATGATCGAATTTTAAGATTTGATCAAGAGATTGATATTGTTGAAAATATTGATTTATTGATAAAAATGATTCAGGATTGATAAATCAAATAAATGGGGCCCAAAGTCTAGGTGACCATTTTAGGGTGCATACATTTACCCCTCTTTGACTAATATGTGATCGATCTGGGAACACATGCAGTCAAAGAAGAATTAAAATGTGAGATCGATCTGGGATCACAAGACAACTCAGATGTGAGGTCGATTCGGGATCACACCCAGACAAACATAGACAAAGGCCTTTGAACATGAGGTCAATTCGGGGTCACATTCAAAGTAAGAGATAAGAATCTTAAATTTGAGCGACAGCTCACAAAAGATGTCTGAATCAGGAAAATCAAGGAAATCAGGGATGAGAATCCCATAGGTACTGCCCCCTCGGAATCAAAATCAAAATCAGGTAGAAAGGAGAATAGCAAATTGATAAGGATTTGATCAAATCGGAATGAAATCACAATCGAAGGTAAGGGTCAATAGGTTAACCATTAGGCAATGAAACATGCCCCTGTGAGGAAGTAGAAGAATAGAAATAGAAGACTAGAAATAGCGTGAATGAAAGACTAGAAAATTTGAAAGACATGGAAGGAAGAAATTCCATCGGAAATCAAATTATGCCTCAAAAGGTCAATCAACTGCTTGGAAGAAAGGGAAAATTTGGAAACGCGACTCGGATTTCAATTTTGAGTCCGAAAATGGATAGAAAATGATGTGATATGAAAGACCAGAAATGAAAGATATGATCAAGAAGAATCAGAAAATAAGCACAGTTGACCAACTAGTCCATAGATGATAAAAATGAGAGCTCTCTCCATATGCAAGATGCAAAAACTAAACTATGATGAACCTAAGAATGCAAACTACTATATAAGTGGTTGACTTGCAAGGTCACAATGCTTATAGACATCTAAATATCATCATCGAGCATTATTGGTAGCGTTGTAAGATCATACAATGCACACTAGCATAACTATGTGGATATGAATATGATTTTTATCAGATAGAAATGTGGAAATCCCACCTAGGCATCAAAGACATGTAGGTCCAGATGACTAATGCAGTGAGATCACCTAAGTTTGATATGGTGAGATTATGCTTGTATCAAGACACATGAAAAGTCAGGATAACTAGAAGTATGCACTCGCACAACATTAAGGATAATATCTTATCAATCCATAGTGTCAAGTAAGACTAGCATAAATGCTCATGACAGTTAAGATCAACAAAATATACCCACAAGCAGATAAAGAAAGAAAACATGTTCTCATACCCTCAGTCTTCTAGCTATGCATCATCGAAAACTTCTCAGGGAAAGACCACTCATCAAAGAAATCCTCATAGATAGCACACAAAGAAAAATAAAGTCAACATATCTCAACAAGTTGATTGTTTAAGTGTGTGTGTGTTGGTCATAGAATCAAACTTTGGTTATCGCATCTGCAAATGAGAAATATCCCATCATACTTAGACTATTGGGTAAGACATTTGATAAGTGTTACGAAACACTTGACGCAAGGGTAGTGTTGAAAAACACTGTTTGGGGTGGTGTTGAAAAACACCTGTTGTGAAATGCCCCAAGAGACAAACGCACCTTAAAGACCAATGCTAACAGTTATGCCCCCTAGACAAAGAAAAAGACCAATTCAAGACTAAGCCAAATAAGGTCAAGGCATGAGGGAAAGGCTCAGTGTTGAGGACACATGCTAACAAATAGGGGTGCAAAGGCCTCAAGTAGCACCTATTTCCAGGTTTTCACCACTTGGATTTTTTTTTCATTTTTTTGGATTTTTGAATTTTTTTTATTTTTTTGTATTTTTTCAGGACTTTTTATGCTTTTTAGGATTTTTTCAACATCATATATGAATTTTTTTGGTATTTTTTCAAGATCAATAAATATGTACAAAGGATGCCCCCAGATAGAATGGGCATCAAACTCCCAAGCAAGATCACATCGTGTATTCCCAATGTCTAGGAAGGTGAGGGACAAGATGGGTGAGCAAGCTGGTGAATGAGATGGAGGGAAGGAGAATGAAGGCGAACGGAGGGAAGAAATCCTCAATGGAAAACTCCTCAAGAGTACCCAAGCTAGGGAAAAATTGTTGTCATGTAAAGCGCATTTGGACAAGCAATGAGAGGCTAGCATAGGATAAGTCACAAAAGCACATTGCAAAAGAAGGAAGGATGCAGTCCAAAGGAGTAGACATGTCAAGAGGCTTCATAGCATCGTGTTTTACTTTTATTTTTATTTTTATTAGATCAAGACCAAAGGGGAAAAAGACAGCGAAAGGCTAGAATGAAATGGAGGAAAATGAATATGAAGGCTAAACATGAAAGGAGTGAAAGCAAGATCATTGTAAGATAGCTCACAAGATAGCCAAATATTCAATTATAGGTCAACATTGTCAAGATCAAAGAGAGAAGATGGAATGGATGAAATATGTAGAAGAACTATGCATGATGCCTAATTGTCAGGTTTTCATCATGGTACTTATCCAAGGCACCACAAGAGAGTGGTTTTCACCATAGGATGAATTTATTTCTCTTTACTTTTGCTACCAAGGTGCCTGTTTCCAGGTTTTCACCATGGCACATTTTCAAATTTTTTTTAAATTTTTTTTCTATTTTTTTAATTTTTTTGGAAGAAGGCAAGCTTTTTAGCTAATGCTCCTTGAAAGGATAAACCATGATATGCCAAGGATTCAAAATGATATGCTCAAAGATGCTGAAGGGGAAAAGAAGATGCAGAAGGAATAGGCAAATGAAGAAAAATGATAGAAGGTAGAAGGATAATGAATGGAAGGAATGTGAAAAGGTAGATGGAAAGAAAGGTAAGATCAACATCAATACACACCTTGAAGGGTGGTGAGAGGATGGAGGAAACATGAACCATATTCTAGTCCAAGTGCGAACCATATTCTGGTTCATTATTGCTATCTGACTCTTCGAAAAGAGGATTGGTGTGCTTTTTATAATTCTCAAATGTGAATGGAGGAATACGAGAGGGAATATGGAAAATGTTTAGCAGAGGTTGTGGTTCAGGCACATGGAATGGAAGAATGTTTTTGGAAAAAGATGAAGTGGAAGCCTTTGGAAGCTTGAATGTCAATTTCACTTTTTGTTCAACATTAGACTCTTTCAAGAGAGACTTTGGAATCCATATAGCCTTAGGCTTTTTATTTCCTTTTGATGTCTTAGAGAGAATATCTTGAATGATGGATTTTAGAACCCATACTTGTCTTGTAGTTTTCTTCTCAGATATCTCTTTTGACTTTATGCCCCCATGTCGATTAGAGGAGACATGGTGATCTTTTTTAGATGGATTCTTATACTGTTTCTTTTTCTTGTATTGAACATTCAAGTTACTTCCAAAAGACTTGGGACTTGTGTAAGAAGAAGAATAATATGACTGGTTTAGATGGGTGGGTGGATGAAAAGGATTCAAGGGTATGCATCTATGTTGATCTTGAGGAAAGATAGGAGATGGAGGGACGTAAGGACCCAAAATGGATGATGAATTAGGAGAGTTAGGAGGGGAAAGTGAAGGGATATAAGGACCCAAAATGGAAGGAAGATGTGAAGCCCTTAGTATTGGTGGAGGAGGTCCAAGGATGGAAGTGGAAGATGCAAAAGGATAATCAATAAGTTCACTAGCATCTATATGACAACTGGGGACATTAGCATCTTTAGAGTGAGCATTAGAGTTTTCAACAAAATCATGCACATCTTGAATAGGAGCAACTTCTTTGACAAGATCATTCGTAGCTTGCAAAGATTTAGGAAGAGAAGAAAGTGGAAATGAACATGGAGTGGTAGAACAAGAAGATGGAATACTTTGATCTTGACAAGGATCTTTGGATAGCATAAGCACATCATTTTTTTCTTGATTTTCAATAGGCTCAACATTGGAAGTAACAACACCATTTTTAATAACCTTAATGGAAGTATCATCTTTGAAAAATGTGAGTGTAGTAAGGTTATTTTGATTATCAATAAGCTCAACGGTGTAAGTAGTAGCTTGATCTTGCTTAGGAGATGGTGGAATGATTGCAAAAGAGCGTAGAGGATCAAAAGAACCATGAAGTGGATCAGAGACATCATGAAAAGGATTGGATGACATGGAGGGTTCTTGATCTTGATCTTTTTTTATGTTCTTTTCTTTATCATTTTTAGAGTCCTCTTGACATGGAGCCACTTCTAAGGATAAGGAAGCATGTTGGGATTGTATGGAAGACTTTGGAAGAGGTGGTGAAGGACTAGCTAAAATAGGCATTATAGCAGATGAAGGCTTACGCTCTTTAGGTTTGACATTATTGAAAGTATTTGCAGCCAAGTGAAGGTTATCTTGAGTATCTTTAAAAGGTGGCCCTTGAGGATAACTATAGGGAACCGAATGGAAAGTCTTAGGATCTTTGTTGGATGAATGATTTGTGAAAGATTTGGATGACTCAGAAGCTTTAGGAAGTGTGTGGGTATTCGAGGAAGTGGTGGATGGAAGGGGACCATCACAAGACAAAGGTTCAACATTAATATGATTTTGCTTGAGAGTGAGATCTTTATTTTCAACATGAGAGTTTTTAGAGGAGAGATGCTCATAGTATCTACATTTATAATCAGCACAAAAAGATTTCTCTTGCTCAATAGAAGTAGATGTATCATATTGTTTGCAACAAATATCATAATTTCTCTCAAAATCAGAATCATAGGGATCACCATCACAATCTATCCAATAGGATGACCCTTTAGTAAGCCTAAGCACACGATGAGGAGGACTCTTAGGAACATAGGTGCCATAAGTATTGCTACATTGTCCATCATCATAGTCATCATAGTCATCAAAGGTAGGTGTGTCACTCTTTGTGGAAGAGACATCACAAAGACTATCACGTTGCTCTTTATGGTATGTCTTCTGAAGAGAAGTAAGACTCTTGGGAGAAGTAGAAGAGGAACGAGATCTTGAAGAAGAGGAAAATGAAGACCTAGTGGAAGAAGAATACTTGGATAATGAGGAATTCAAATGATGTTTAGAAGAGTCATGATAAGATTTGGAAGATGAAGAATGTGAATAGTGTTTAGAAGAATCATGATAAGACTTAGAAGATGAAGAATGTGAATGATGTCTAGAAGAGTCATGATAAGACTTGGAAGGTGAAGAAGAATGAGAAGGTTTAGATGATGAAGAATGTTTGGAAGAAGAAGATCGTGATATGATCATGTTTATGATTCTAGCAAAGGCATCTGATTTAATCATCTTTTCTTTTATTTTTTCTATAAATTCATCACTCATGAGAATTTTGGAAGAACAACACTTTTCAAATATGTCAATGAGCTCAAGATCATCTATTCTTAATAAAGGTTCCAAAGCTAGATAGTCAAGATTCATGGTTCCAAAAGAGGAGAAATCAAGCATGGAAGAAATGAATAGATGAATAGAAGAAAGTAGACTAGATAATAAGAGGAAAAGAATCAAGAAGAAGAAGAATTTCCCATGGGAATAGAAGACTTTAGAAGAACATGGAAAATGGAGAAGAAAGAAGAAGACTAAGAGCCATCTTGTGCAATTGATACCATAACATTCATTGAGATGTTGAGCAACATGACAACACCTAGGATCTAAGATCTGGACTGACCAAGGAAGACTAAAAATAGAAGACCCTTGGTAATAGGATGACCTCACAAAATGTCAACACCAAATTAGGATAATCAAAGTTCTCTATTGTCCAAGGAGAAATGAAAAGATAGAAGGGGCTTTACCAACACTGTCAAAGAGGTGCTTCAAATCAAAGGATGAATATCCTTGCACTTTTGAATCAGGAGGTTGGACTAGGCCAAAATCTCATTGAAATTGAGATTAAACGAAAATTATTTGGACAATAAGAGTACGAGAATTTTCCAAGAATGTAGCTCACAATTCTAGAGATAAGCTTTCTCACCAAGAACAACCTTCTAATGCAATATTTCTCTTTGGCTAATGTGATATTGATGTTGATCTTGACCAATTTGTGCAAAATTTTGAGTTTTAAGGTCTAATTTTGGATTTTCTGAATGTTAGGGTGAAAATGTCTGATGTTAATCATAAATTTAACATCATTTAGACAGGTTTGCAAATAGTAGAGGATCAAACATGTCTTCAAACACTTGAAACAAGGGAAAAAGCAACCTTGCCAAGACAAACACTTATGATATCAAAATTGAAAAAGCACCCTATGAATGCTACCGATTGTTTGTATGTAAGAACATTTGCACTGGCATCACACAACCGAAGACAATTCAAGCAAATCTATCCTAAAAAGTCAAGGCTCAATACTTCCCAACTTATCCCACAACTTGATGCCCCCTTGCCTCACACCAAGTGGTTACCCACAAGAGATGTTGGCTTTGTCGTGGAAATGTCAAATGACACAACCAAAGGGACACATATGGTGAGTATCTTAAGGTGATCCGGGTAAACCACTTGGATCAATCCTTGCACTAAGAAGATAAGCGGCTAAACAAGGTGGCTTCTATCTAATGGTTCTTAATAAGGATTTTTGTTCACAACACCCCTCTTGCTCCTCATAAAGGACTGGGACCTTGTGGCCTTAAGAGTACCTTAAGCATTCTTGTTCGATGTTTTCCCCATGGTCGCAATCCCATGAGCTACTCACATCAAACGAAGATAATTGTTATGTCTACCAAAGTTTTTGGTGTCCTTGATAGCCTTGAGATTATAGTGAGTTGGAATCACTTGCCACCAAGGAAAATGATGACAAGGTTGTCCCCACTTGAGTCATTCCTCTTGATTGCTCAAGAGCAAGCCCGCTAAAGGATTCCTAAATTAAACAAAAAGTGGATCAACTCTTGAGGTTCAAGGTTGTTGGTTCACCACAAGGGTGAAGAGCATACTCCCCTATCTCAAGAATCTCTCCCAAACACACCAAGCAAAGTTCATTTACCCTCTTGTTTTCAAAATTCAAAGATGGGTCAAGATTTTCTGGTTCACCAAAATGGTGAAGAGCATACTTCTCCTACCACCCAAGAATTCCTACAACAAGATCTTAAGTGCCTAATAAATGAAACAACTAGTTTTTGCCACACTTAAAAGGAAAGCAAATAAACAAGCAAGATTTTTTTTTTTTGATTTTATGCTTGGGCAGCCCTACAAAAATTGTTAGTAGCCCTCTTTGACATGCGATTTTAACAAAATATTCAAGCAAGAGGCACCTACAACCACAACTTGTTAGACCAACAAGGTTAGCAAAATCCAAAATCTAACAATGGTTAGCACATGAAACATTAGATAATCTACAAAAATAACTAATCAAATGACAAAATTTGAAAATGAAACCATCATGGTTGGATTAGGCTCGAAAAGACCTTTCCAATGATATATCACACTTCAATTTTTGATACCATTTGCAAAATTTCAAAAAAAAAAAATGGGCACCCATTTTCCTGAGTGGCACGGATTTGAAAACACTGGAAATTTCATAAAATTTCAAAAAGATAGCTAACAACCCAAAACTTTCAAGATAGATAAAATAGCCCAAAAATAGCTCACTGTTAGGTACAGACATAGTACAAACACCAGTATCGCGCGATACTTCGCAGTATATTGGGGCAATACTTTTTAGTCTGCGTGATATTTCACCTTATGCCAGGTGATACTTCACCCAACACCAGGCGATATACCTTAATACGAGCGGGTGATTCTTCTTAGACACAAAGTGTCACATGGGTATTATAAGGTATATCACGCGATATACTGAGAAGTATCACACGATATTCTGAGACAGAAAACCAGAGAATGAAAATTACGCTAAAAACTTGCTGAAAAATTGATGAAAAATGATAAAAATGAAAAAAAAGAAGGACAAAGTCTATCTACTCTGCCCCACAGTGGGCGCCAAAAATGTACACACTAAAATGGTGCACTTCTATGAACCATTACATGCAGGGTTGCTCAAGAATGAGGCCTCACAAAGCGGCTCATAGCTCTCTATGCATGGAGTTGCAAGGGACTATGATGTGTTTTGCTCTCAGCTAGAGCTACATGCTTGTGACCTTGCTAGTCAACCACACAATGAGAGATTCAAGTGAGGACAAGGACAACAATGCCAATATCCTCAAGAATCACTATGAAGATGCAAATGCAAGCTATATGATGATGCAATCTAAACTATGAAAGGAAAGTACAATGCAACTAATCTATGAAAGGAAATAGCAATGGATTACAATGCCTCCTATTTAGACTATGTGAGTTAAATCTATTGCATAAAAGGAAATCTATACTAAGAATACCATTGTCATGAAACTATGAAAGAAATATGCAACTACAAGGAAATGCAACAAGTCTTCAATGTCCTCAAAAGCTCCAAATGCACCTAAAACCTACAGCATAACATTAGCATAAAACAAGTGGATATGCAAATGAAGGAGAGAGCTTTCCTTTTATAAGAAATGAGGTGAAATGGACCATGGAGATTAAGAGGCAAAAAGTCTTAATCAGTAGTGGAGCTTGAAAGAGGAGCAATCCATGTGCACAAGCATCCTCCAATGAGAGTGAAGTGTTGACTTTTGAGCCTCATGTGAGACAAAAAGTGCTTTTTTCCTTTTTGTAAAATAGGAATAATGCTTTATTTGTGCAACTTAGGATAAGAGGGAAAGGTGGGCTTTTTATTTAATCAAAAAGGGAGGAAATATTCCTTTTGAATAAATAAAGACTTCGGATAAATGGTTAGCCCATAGGATAAAATCCAATATATGATCAAATTTTAAGATTTGATCAAGAGATTGATATTGTTGAAAATATTGATTTATTGATAAAAATGATTCAGGATTGATAAATCAAGTAAATGGGGCCCAAATTCTAGGCAACCATTTTAGGGTGCATACACCACTAACAACATGTCTAGTCACATAATGTGGACCAATCAGATAATGGCAAATTAGCACACCTAGCATGTGGACCTGCTACACTTTATCCCCTCTAAAAAAGGTAGAATCGATGGACGTCACATGATCTTAAACATTTGACACATCCCATAAGATCATACGACTGTCGTTGATTTTCTGACAATGTTAGGAGCCTGTGACACACTCGAAAACTAGGTCCCACTGACAACTGCCAATGTATTAATACATGGACCAATCAGAGACCACCATCTATGCCTACGTGTCACCTTGGACCCATAGTTTGAAGTGTCATGTCATTAAGAGAATCAATGACTATCATAAGATCGCAAGCCTTTGACAAAACCCTTGCGAACTTACAAAAACCATCAGATTGAATAGCTATCAGAAAGATTGGGCCTGGGAAACATTAAGCCTAAAACATAGGAAATATTTAAAGTGCAGGACTTTAGGAAATATTTCACTGAGACTTAGGGAAATAAAACAAAGGGTCTGACATAAAACCCTAGTCGCATGATCGCATAACATGAAAAAGGTTCATGTGATCATGTGACAAAGAGGTTAACAATTTAACAATTTAGCACATGCATTTTAGAGACTTAAGTGGCCTGAATAAAGTAACACAAAATTAGAACAAGGCTAGGGCAATACAAAGGTTTTTTACACCAATGGCTAATTTTTCAAAAATTTGAACTAAGGGTTAAGCCAGAGACCTAAAAACAACTGCAAAGACCAGAAGAAAAGGGCTAGAGCCATGAAATTTTTTCAAGGAGTTAATAGTGGCTCTATCTAGGGATGTATGCCTCCTGCAAGCATAGCAAGGATCTAGAATCACTAGTTAAAGCAGAACATCCCACTGGAAAAACTGATAATAGAGAGCAATAGGACCAAAACCCTATAGACCAGGACAAAACAAGACAGGGGCAAGCAACTTTACAAAACTTATAGAATGTACAGACCTAACTACTATTCATGGAAATAAAATATCTTCAATTGAAGTATCTTTTCAAGAATTGTCCATGAATTGGCAATTCCTGAATATCACCATTTAATTCCTTGACAATGTATGAATCTTGGCCCCATTTCTCATGAATTAGATATGACCCTAGCTAGATGGGATCAAAATTACCATGTTTTCCCTTATCCTCTAGTTTGGCATTCCAAATTATTACCAAATCACTAGGTTCAAACCTTCTTTCAATAGTTTTCCTGTCATACAAATTGTTAACCTGTAACTGCAATTTGGCATTTCTTACAACTAATTCTCTTCTAGTTTCATCTAGCCTAATGAGGTCCTCAATTATCAACTACATCTTATCATCTATGTCATCATCATATAATTGCACAAATTTGTACATTTTCAATAAATTATTCTGAGGCATTCTTGCATGTATTCCATATACTAGGTCAAATGGTGCACAACCAATTTCCCTCTTCATAGTTACCCTATCATCCCATAGAGCTAATGGAAAATTTGAATTCCATGCCCTCTTATTCTTTTCAAGAATCCTCCTGAGGATCTTAATCAAAATTTTATTAGTAGATTTTGCTTGACCATTTCCTTGTGGATGATAAGGTGACGAATAAGAAATCTGAATTCCTAAACCTTTGCAAAAGTCCTTATATTCAGTAGACCTAAAGCACATGGCGTTATCACTTATTATTCTCTCAGGGCACCCAAACCTTGTAACAATATTATTCAATAGAAAATCAATTACCACCTTACTAGTTGAATTTCTTGTAGGTATAGCTTCTACCCACTTTGTAAAGTAATCAATGGCAACTAAGATCCATGAGTGTCCTCCACTTGACTTGTTTGGTATCTCCCCTATGAAATCAATTCCCCATTGTTGGAAAGGAGCTTGCACTTCTACTGGCCTTACTGGCATGTTACTTAAAAATTTAAGCTTACCAGAGAACCTTTAACAAGAATCACACCTCCTTACCAACTATTTTGCATCCCTGAAGATTGTGGGCCACCAGAATCCTACTCTCAAGATTTTATGAGTAGTTGTTTCACCCATATAATTCCCACCCACAAACTCCCTCATGCATTTCCTTTAAAAACTTGTTAGCTTGATTCTCATCCACATATTTCAAAAGTATGCAATCTAAATTCTTTCTATACAATTTACATTTCACAATTACATACTTGATGGCCTGTAATTTCAATGTCCTCTTTTGATTATCATTCATTCCTGCTGGACATTTCATGTTCCTTAAGTAATAGATGATATCTTGATACCAGATAAAATCATCCACGTCACATGTATAATCAATTTTAGAATGATTTATCTGATTTGTATCAAGATTGGATTGAGCCATCAGTTTTGCCAATCCTTGTCCTCTAACCAATTTAGTAATTTGGACATCAACATTGAATTCTTGGATCCTATTGATCCATCTACATCTTCTCCCAAACACCTCTTGTTGTGAGAAAATATCCTTCATAGCAGCGCTTGGCACAAAAGTAATCACAACTGCCCCCATCAAATAACATCTAAAAGCCTTGACTAGCTTCACAAGTGCATATGCTTGTTTCTCATTTATGTCATACTTGAATTCAATAGCCTGCAAAGATTTACTGAATAATGCAATAGGCTACTCAAAACCATCCTTATTCTTCTACTACAAGACTGCAGCAATAGTGTGAAAAGATGCAAAAGAGAAAATATGCATTGGGACATTATAATTAGGTGCCTTAAGCACTGGTGCATCTTTGATAGCCTACTTGATATTTTTGAAAGCCTCATTAGGCTCACCCTCCCAATTGATTGTAGATCCCTTCTTCAACATCTTCGATATAGGTCTAGTGACCTCAGCAAAGTTTGTTACAAATCTTCTCAAGAAATTTACTTGACCAAAGAAAGATTGAATTCCTTTAATATTCTTTGGCCTTTGAATCTTATCAATGGCTACCACCCTCTCAGGGTCAATCCTAACTCCTTGCTTTCCCACTAAGTGGCCAAGAAACTTACCTTCAGTGACACCAAATGCACATTTCCTTGGGTTTAATGAAATGCCATATTCCAAGGCCCTTACAAATATCTTCTCTAAATGATTATAGTGGCCTTCTTCCTTCTTAGAATAGGTAGTTAAATCATCTTGATAAACAACAAAGAAATCATCAATAAAATCTAAAAAGGCAACATCCATTGCCCTCTAAAAAGTAGCACCAGCATTTCTGAGGCTAAAAGGCATCCTCACATAAACATATGTCCCCCAAGGTGTAGTGCAAGTTGTCTTAAATTGTTCTAATTCTTTGAAAATCACCTGATTGTAACCAAAGAAACCATCCATCATCAACATCAATTCTGATTTGGTTACCCTTTGCAACATAGCTTCCATATTGGGTAGACAATAGTTATCCTTTAATGAGCTGATGTTCAAATTCCTGAATTCCACACAAAGCCTGATATCACCATTCTTCTTTCTCATAGGAACAAGGTTTGACACCCAAGAAGAATGACTTATAGGCTTGATAATGCCAACATCTCTGAAGCTCATCAATTCTTCTTGCATCTTAGGTGCCAAAGTAGGATTTATAGGCCTTTTTTTTTGTCGGAAAGGTTTAGCATCTACTTTCAAAGGAATAATATGCTGAAACAAATCTTCTCTATAAACCTTTAAGTCATCATATGACCATGCAAAAACATGCCTAAATTTTCTCAATAATTCAATCAAAGATTTTCTTACATTGTGAGACATGTCCCTACCAATGTATACCATCTTAGGTGCCTCGTGTGTTCCAAGATTTATCTCCTCTAGATCAGCATCATCTTCTCTTTTGATATTCTTTTGAACTCTATCCTGGTTGTCAAAGATAGTTTCCAAAACAACAAGCCCCTTGGGCACCTTGTTAGTCCTAAGTTGAATGACCTAATTTCCAAAGAAAACCTCCCTTCCTTCTACTGAGTCAACCAAGGCTGAACAATCAAATTCCTTACCATGATATTGATCTTCACAACTCATAAACTTCAAGATATCATTATCATCATGAAAAACTTGCCAATTTTCAATATTGTCTGGTACACCAGGCCTAACTTGAATTTCAACTTTAGAAATAATGGTAAAGGTAATATCACTGGGATTGATTTCTATATTGGCTAACAAGTCAGCCATCTTATTATTTCACCTATCCTTCCATTCAATATTGAAGGCATCAAAATGTTCAGTCAAATCCCAAACTGCATTCCTATATTGTTTCAACTTTTTGTTCTTGGAAGCATATACTGACCTGACTTGGGACACCACCAACTCAGAATCACCAACAACACTTAAGCACTTAATACCATGTTTTTGTGCCAACCTTAGTCCTAACAACAATGCCTCATATTCTACTATATTTTTGGTACAAAATAAATTCAGTGTGAAAGAAAATTTGTAGGTGTTTCCATTAGGAGAAATAAGTAAAATACCTGCTCCTATTCCATCCTTGCAATTTGCACCATCAAAGTACATTACCCAAAAATCACCCTTCACAGAATTAACACTTACCTCAATAGAGATAGGTGACAAAATAGGTTCCTTCTCAAGTACAGGGATCTCTGCCCTAAAAGCATTAATATTAGTATCCACAAAACATGTAGTCTCATTGTCAATACTTCTCTCAATCATGTGGCATAATCTTGGTTCTCACTCAATCTTGACAAACTGATCATCAATCTTGAAAGTGGCATAGGACAAATCACACTATAAAATTTGACCCATGGCAGCACTCCACCTTCTAGATAGCAGCATCCCATGATGAGGAGGGATGTCCACCACCAAAACAGTCATTGTTAACTCTTTCTCTAGATATGCTGCCAACCTATATGGCATTGCATTGATAGTCCCAATGACTAGTACCTCCCTCTGATCCATTGCACAACATCTACCTTGAATTGTATCAACTTTAAGGCCCAACTTTTCCATAATCTTAAAAGGCATAATAGTATTAGAGGCACCACTATCAATCATACAATTTCTTAATTTCATTCCACTCACAAGGACACTTAAAAATAATGGATCAATATTTTCAAGGCTAGCTTTGACAGAACTATCCAAATATATAGGAGGAATTTGAGATACAATTCCCTGAGTAGAAACACCTTTCAAAGATTTATCTTGAGATCCATTGCATGAAACATCATTGTTATGAACATTATCTACCCATTCAATAGCTCTATCTTTGTGTTCAGGGATCTTCAACAATTCTGACAATGGAACCTTAACTACAATTTGGGACAATATAGATAACATATCAATAGGAGCAGAGGAAGGAATATCAATCTACGTAGCCTTAGTATCTCTTTGCTTATCTGATACATTAGGTGTATTGGCCACTCTCATTTTTTCATTCTTATCCATTGTATTAACTGGCTTCTCAATCTCACTAGAACATCTTTCAACTCCAACTCCCTTAGGCTCACAATTCTTACCTTTTACATCCTTGAATTTCACCATGTGATCACCTTTTGATTTGTTCTCATTAGGCTCTCCAGAGTTGGTACTCTTTATAAACATTCTTTTAGTTTTCTCATTTGTATCCCTTGCCACCATGCCTCTAGTTTTCACTTGAGCAATCATTTCTATAGTAATCCTATCCATCTCTTCTCTAGAAGGTCTTCTTAAATTTACTGGCTCAGAAGAAGAGTTCATGTTACATGTCTTCTTATCAATGTCTTCACTATCAGAAAAAACTTCTTGATGAAAAAGGGCCTGATTGTGTCTCTTCACATTTACATCTTCTTCCTCATCAAAATTAGAATCATCTTCATATCCTAGATATGAAGTAGCTATGTTGCATCCAATATCATCTTGATCTTCTTCTTGATCTATCTCCTCATTGCCACAATCTTGATTTGCAGCCATAGAATGTGCAACCACACAATGATCTGTAGAATGAGGGGACTAGCATGCAACACACCAAGGTATGTCCTCCATGACATTTATTGAAGCTTTTTGTAGAGGGTCAGGGACACCTCTGTCATTGTTTCCTCTTGTAGCAGGGACAACAGGCTTGCAGTCCTTCTATACTACTTCTAAAATTGTTGTTGAACTGAGGCCTCTCATTGGTAGGAGCACTGATGTTCCTATTTGTAGGTGCCTTCAAATTGTTCAATGCATTGAGCACCTTATCCAATTTATCTTCTTCTTGCCTCCTAGTTCCAACATTCCTATCATTTTCTTTTTTGTATTTCTTGTTCCCAAACAACTTAGGGTCATCTCTTTTCCCACCCAATTTCCCTGATATCTTCATATTATTCTCAATATTGATAGCAACCCTAAAAGCATCTCTAAGAGTTCTTGGTTCTTTGTCCCTCAACAAGTATCCCATCTTTCCATCAAATGCATTGAAGTATGTGGTCAGACAAACATTGTCATATAACTGCATAACTTGGAACAACTTATGCATACCCTTCTGAAATCTCATGTTGAATTCAGCTATAGACTCATTCTAATTTTTCCTTATGGTATTGAATTCATTCAACATGAAACTAGAATTAGGCCTGTCACCATACTGCTCTTATCAGTAATTCTCTTAAACCAATCTCTAGCATCGTCCATTAGAGATTGAAGAAATATTTTCATGACTACATCCTCATGCTCTACCTCATAATCATTAAGCATATCAACAAATAACCTAATATGCTCCTTACAACTAATAGCATTATTACCAGAAAAATTAGGTACCTTATCTCTTATATCATTTGGAAAAGCATTCAGGTAGCCTGGTATCCCATCAAAACTAATTTTCCTATAGCCTTCCAATTGCATAGGTCTTCTTTGAAATCCTAAACTAGTGTTCCCACTAGAATTATTATTTTTATCTACATTCCCACCCACTTGCACATTTGATTGTCTATTAGGATCAACAAATGATTTGTTAGATACATTAGGAATTAGATTACTAATGGTAGCATTGCTAAGTGGAACAATAGTGTTCATAGATGGCATACCTAGTTCAGTAGTAGAAGGGCCATGAACATTAGCTGATGAAGCTTTCAAGAACTAGATCTTTCTTCTCTTTTCTACAATAGCAGCATCAACTTTAGCTCTTTCCACCTCTTGAGAAAGAGCCTCATCCTCTTTTCTTTTTCTTTCTATCACTATCTCCCTATTTGATTTAGGTGGTGTGACCCCTGGTATTGTCACTAGTTTGCTTATTTGGACACCCACCATCTTCTGCTTTCCTTTTTCATTAATAACTACAGTAGGCCTAGTGATCTCATGTCCATTCTTACCCTTAGGCAAAGGAGCATAAATTTGTACTTGTTTGATCACCGGGCCCTCTTCATCAAACTCATTGTCTTGTAACAAGCATTCCTACTCACTTCTTAGAGCTTCAAGATCACCAAAAACATCATGCTGCAACATCTTAGGAGCAAAAGCAAGCATCTTGTTTCTCTCCTTCATTTCATTAATTTTCCTTAAAAGAGACTATCTCTCCATCAGAGTGTTTACTTTTTTAGCTTCTCTCTCTTCTTGTAACCTTTTGTATATGGTATCTTGCTCTACCAACTGCAACCTAAGTGCATTTAGGTCATGTGGATCTATCATGTTGTCTTCAAAGCTTGATGACACTTCCACATTAGTAGGATGCTGATATGACAAATGCACTTGTCATGGTCTCATGGGCTCCCTTCTAAAATTATGTTCATCAAGATCTAAATCAATCTCAAAACCCATCTCTCTAGCTTGTTCATTTTGACCTACAGGCAATGAACCCTTTTCTTGAAATATAGCCTTTGGGGTATCATAAAATTTATCTTCGGAGTGACCACCATCTGATCTAGAAACTCTGCCTTGTGAACCTTCTTCATTTGAGGAAACATGTGGTGCTCTATCTCTGGTATTTATTTTTTCTCTTATGGGAGCACTAGTAGACTCACCATTCCTTTTGATCCAACTCATCTTCTCTTGTCTAGGCAATTATTTCAGAGTGACCTCTGGATTTTTTCTGACAAAGGACCTAGTATTCCTTCTCTTTTCCATCTTTTGCAATCTATAGCACTAGTTCTTAGCCCTTTGAGTCACCACCCACCAAAGTGGGAAATCTTTAACTAAATACAATAGGAAAACAAGAGTGCACTTTGAAAACTTTTATCTCTAGACTCTCCCTAGTAGAGTCACCATTTTGTTGGTGACTCGGATGGGCAAATCAATCTGGTTAGTAAAATTTTGACTTTACCAGATAACTGCAACTAGAGATTCTAAAAAATGTAATTCTTTATTGTTGTTCTCCCCAGCAGAGTCACCATTTTGTTGGGAGTTCCCTTTGATCTTCAACTTGTAGATTTATACTTTGATGGATAACTTTAATATAACTTTGACTCTATCACCACTCCAAAGTCTACAAGGAAGAGGGCCAATTAGCAAGGATCTATAGTGAGATCCTCCTACACTTTGAGCCTTAATGCTCAGGTGGGTGTACCCTTGACTCACTTCTCCAAAGGAGTCTCAAAACATTATACAACTATACCCCTTACTAGTTGATTAAATATTTTATCATTTAAATGTGTGTGATTGGTGATGATGGACTGCTTCCAAAGAATAGATCAGTGCCTTAACCCAGTGCAAAGAGTCACTTGATAACATATATCAACTAAAACCTTAACTCAAACACATATGAACTCAAAGTAAGTTCTTTTCCTATTACTCCCCTCACTCCCAAACACGATCATCAAATTCCAATCTAACAAATGAACTCACTGAGATCACCCTAAAGGCTTTAATCCTAACTTTGTTAGGAACTCCAAGTTGACCTCACAATACTCTTTGTTTACCATATGCTAATCCACTTTGTGATCTTAACATATATGAATCCATAATCAGAACAAGAAGACAATCAAAATTTTGAGAGAGGAATTCAAGTGTATTCTCATTAACTCTCAGAATCAATACATTACCAAGAAAATAGATGCTAGGAACAAGACACAAAATCCAAGCTCCTCTTGTTCAGTATAATACCATCAACAACAACCTTACAAAATAAAAAATGCTACAACTTATACCCCTAGTCACCTTGGAATCCTCAAAGAGGATGCAACAAGCTATAGATGACTAGGGTTAGGGTTTCACCCACTAGATCAACTAGAAACAGTCAAAAATTAAATGCAGGGGATGAAAACTAGTTAGCTATGCTTGAGAAAGATTTGTACTTATGATAGATCTTTGGGATAGTACTACAAATCATGGAATTCTGAATTTGTCAACCCTTTTTGGCCACTTGCAGCATGCCTCAAGCACAAAAAACATAGTACAAACCCTTGCAAATGAACATGGCACACCGTGGACCACACTGCAATGGGAAACAAATAATCTCTTTCCAGCTCCAACCACTTTTGCATTAAATTTTAGTCCTTCTATTCACAGGAAACCCTCAAAAATTTGAATTTGAAATTAAACGGTCATTTCCATGGTGCTAGCAGCAAATCAGTGGTCCACATTTGAATTTAGGTCAACTTTATATCCTGACCATTAGATCTCTCTTTTTAGCGGTCTTTATGATTTATCACTTAATAGGACCCTAGTCAAACTTAGTGAATTGGCAACTAAAGGATACCTCCAAGTCGCAGAATACTTTATGTCTTCACCAAATTATTTAGCTATTATGTGAATTCTTGTTCGCTAAGTCACTAAACCTTTTATCACTTCACCATTTTACTCAGTGAATGAGCGAACCCCTTGGAAATTTGTCAATGCTACCAACCTTTTATCTAAACCACCAAAAAGACCAAGAAACTCTACTGGGCCCACATTAAGATAATCGTTGGTTGTCTCATCTTTGCATAAACCTCCAAGATTCCTTTAGATCATGAGACAATCATCAGATGAAGAATCTCTCCCTGCTCTAACAACGCTCTAACACTGAAAGAGATCAATGGCTATCTTAAGTTCACATGTGTCAAAAAAAATTGATCAGATTACATGCCAACCATTGATGCTCTGTAAGTGTCAGAACCCACTAATCCTCAAAAAACCTGGCCCCACTGACAACATGTCCAGTCACACAATGTGGACCAATCAGATAATGGAAAATCAACACACTTGGCATGTGGACCTGCTACACTTTATCCCCTCTAAAAAAGGTAGAATCGATGGACGTTGCATGATATTAAACCTCTGACACATCCCATAAGATCATATGCTCATCATCAATTTTATGACAATGTCAGGACCCTCTGACGCACTAGAAAAATAGGTCCCACTAACAACTACCAATGTATTAATACATGGACCAATCAGAGACTACCATCTATGCCTGCGTGTCACCTTGGACCCACAGTTTGAAGCATCATGTCATAAAGACAATCAATGGCCATCGTAAGATCGCAAGCCTCTAAAAAAACCCTTGCAAACTTATGACAACTATTGGATTGAAAAGTTGTCAGAAAGACTAGGCTCGGGAAACATTAAGCCTAAAACATAGGAAATATTTCAAGCATAGGACTTTAGGAAATATTTCACTGAGACTTAGGGAAATAAAACAAAGGGTCCGACATAAAACCCTAGTCACATGATCGCATAACATGAAAAAGGTTCACGCGATCATGTGACAAAGAGGTTAAAAATTTAACAATTTAGAACATGCATTTTAGAGACTTAAGTGGCATGAATAAAGTAACACAAAATTAGAACAAGGCTAAGGCAATACAAAGGTTTTTCACACCAATGGCTAATTTTTCAAAAATTTGAACTAAGGGTTAAGCCAGAGACCTAAAAACAATTGCAAAGACCAGAAGAAAAGGGCTAGAGCCATGAAAATTTTTCAAGGTGTTAACAATTATTATGAACATTATCTACACATGCCATAGCTCTATCCTTGTGTTCAGGGATCCTCAACAATTCTGACAATGGAACCTAAATTGTAATTTGGGACAATACAGATAACATATTAATAGGAGTAGGAGGAGGAACCTCAATCTGGACTACTTTAGTATCTTTTTTCTTATTTGATACATTAGGTGTATTGGCCACCCTCATTTTTTCATTCTTAGCCATTGTGTTAAATGGCTTCTCAATCTCACTAGAAAATCTTTCAACTTCAACTCCCTTAGGCTCACAATTCTTACCTTTTACATTCTTGAATTTCACCATGTGAACACCTTTTGATTTGTTCTCATTAGGCTCTCTAGAGTTGGTACTCTTTATAAACATTCCTGCAGCTTTTCCATTTGTATTGCTTGCCACCATACCTCTAGTTTGCACTTGGGAAATCATTTCTACAGTAATCCTATCCATCTCTTCTCTAGAAGGTCTTCTTAAATTTACTAGCTCAGAAGAAGAGTTCATGTTACATGTCTTCTTATCAATGTCTTCACTATTAGAAAAAACTTCTTGATGAAAAAGGGCCTGATTGTGTCTCTTCACATTTACATCTACTTCTTCATCAAAATCAGAATCATCTTCATATCCTAGATATGAATTAGCCATGTTGCATCCAACACCATCTTGATTTTCTTCTTGATTTATCTCCTCATTGCCACAATATTGATTTGCAGCCATAGAATGTGCAACCACACAATGCTCTATAGAATGAGGGGATTGGCATGCAACACACCAAGGTATGTCCTCCATGACATTTATTGAAGCTTTTTGTAGAGGGTCAAGGACACCTCTATCATTGTTTCCTCTTACAGCAGGGATAATAGGCTTGACATCCTTCCATTGGGTGTTATAGGGGTAGTTCTGCAATCTATTCTACTTGTTGAAATTTTTGTTGAACTAGGGCCTTTCATTCGTAGGAGCACTAATGTTCCTATTTGCAGGTTCTTTCAAATCCTTCAATGCATTGAGAACCTTATCCAATTTATCTTCTTCTTGCCTCCTAGTTCCAACATTCCTATCATTTTCTTTTTTGTATTTCTTATCCCCAAACAACTTAGGGTCATATCTCTTCCCACCCAACTTCCTTGATATTTTCATATTGTTCTCAATATTGACAGCAATCCTAAAATCATCTCTAAGAGTTCTTGGTTCCTTGTCCCTCAAAAAATATCCCATTTTTCCATCAAATGCATTGAAGTATGTAGTTAGACAAACATTGTCATCTAACCACATAACTTGAAATAACTTATGCATACCCTTCTGAAATCTCATGTTGAAATCAATTGCAGACTCATTCTGATTTTTCCTTATGGTATTGAATTCATTCAACATGAAAATAGCATTAGGCTGATCACCATACTACTCTTTAAAACATCTCTCAAATGAATCCCAAGTATCAATACATTTATCAGGAAGTCTCTTAAACCAATCTCTAGCATCCTCCATTAGAGATTGAATAAACAATTTCATGACTACATCCTCATGCTCTACCTCATAATCATTAAGCATATAAAAAAATAACCTAAGATGCTCCTCACAACTAATAGCATTATTGCTAGCAAACTTAGGTACCTTATCTCTTATATCATTTGGAAAAGCATTTGGGTAGCCTGGTATCCCATCAAAATTAATTTTCCTATAGCCTTCCAATTGCATAGGTCTTCTTTGAAATCCTAAACTAGTGTTCCCACTAGAATTGTTATTTTTATCTACATTCTCACCCACTTGCACATTTGACTGTCTATTAGGATCAACAAATAATTTGGTAGATACATTAGGAATTAGATTACTAGTAGTAGCATTTCTAAGTGGAACAATAGTGTTCATAGATGGCATACCTAGCTCAGTAGCAGAAGGGCCAAGAGCATTAGCTGATGAAGCTTTCAAGGACTGGATCTTTCTTCTTTTCTCTACAATAGTAGCATCAACTTCAGCTCTTTCTAATTATTGAGCTAGAGATTCATCCTCTTCTTTTTTTTTTCTTTCTATCTCTATCTCCCTATTTGATTTAGGTGGTGGGACCCCTAGTATTGTCACTGGTTTGCTTATTTGGACACCCACCATCTTCTGCTTTCCTTTTTCATTAATAACTATAGTAGGCCTAGTGATCTCATATCCATTCCCACCCTTAGGCAATGGTGCATAACTTTGCACTTGTCTGATCA
The DNA here is from genome assembly GCA_027943335.1 of Chamaecyparis obtusa. Taxonomy (NCBI): domain Eukaryota; kingdom Viridiplantae; phylum Streptophyta; class Pinopsida; order Cupressales; family Cupressaceae; genus Chamaecyparis; species Chamaecyparis obtusa. The sequence goes on along the minus strand of BSBK01009890.1, from coordinate 17,658 downwards.
TAGGGCCCTCTTCATCAAACTCATGGTCTTGTAACAAATGTTCCTACTCACTTCTTAGAGCTTCAAGATCACCAAAAACATCATGCTACAACACCCTAGGAGTAGAAGCAAGCATCTTGTTTCTCTCCTTCATTTCATTAATTTTTCTTAAAAGAGACTTCCTCTCCATTAGAGCATTTACTTTTTTAGCCTCTCTCTCCTCTTGTAACCTTTTGTATATGGCATCCTGCTCTACCAACTGCAACCTAAGTGCATTTAGGTCATGTTGATCTATCATGTTGTCTTCAGAGCTGGATGACACTTCCACATCAGTAGGATGCTAATATGGGAAATGCACTCACCTTGGTTCCATGGGCTACCTTCTGAAATTATTTTCATCAAGATCTAAATCAATCTCAAAACCCATCTCTCTAGCTTGTTCATCCTAACCAGCAGGCAATGAACTCTTGTCTTGAAATACAACCTCTGGGGTATCATAAAATTTATCTTCAGAGTGACCACCATATGATCTAGAAACTCTATCTTGTGAACCTTCCTCACTTGAGGAAACATGTGGTGCTCTACCTCTAGTATTTCTTTTCTCTTATGAGAGCACTAGTACACTCACCATTCCTTCTGATCCAACTCTTCTTCTCCTGTCTAGGTAACTGCTCCAAAACAATCTCTGGATTTTTCCTGACAAAGGACCTAGTATTCCTTTTTTCCATCTTTTACAGTGTATAGCACTGGTTCTACCCTTTTTGAGTCGCCACCCACCAAAGTGGGAAATCTTTAATAGAATACAACTAGAAAACAAGAGTGCACTTTGCAAACTTTATCTCTAGACTCTCCCCAGTAGAGTCACCATTTTGTTGGGACTTCCCTTTGATCTTCAACTTGTAGATTTATACTTTGATGGATAACTTTAATATAGCTTTGACTCTATCACCACTCCAAATTCTACAAGGAAGATGGCCAATTAACAAGGATCAACAATGAGATCATCCTACACTTTGAGCCAAGATGCTCAGGTGGGTGTACCCTTGATTCACTTCTTCAAAGGAATCACTAACTAATAGATAATTATACCCCTTACTAATTGATTAAATATTTTATCATTTAAATGTGTGTGTGATTGATGATGGACAACCTCTAGAGGATGGACCAATGCCTTAACCAAGGGCAAAGACTCACCTAATAACATATATCAACTGAACCCTAACTTAAACACACTTGAATTCAGGATAAGTGCTTTGCCTATTATCCTTCTCACTCACATATCAGGACATCAAATCCTTATCTAGCCATGAACTCACTGAAACTACCTGAAAGACTTTAATCCTAACTTTGTTAGGAGCTCAAAGATAATTTCAAAATACTCTTTGTTTACCATATGATAACCCACTTTGTGAAATTAACATATATGAGCTCAAGAACAAAATAAGAAGACATACAAAAACATGAGATCAGAATCCAAATGTATTCTCATTAAAATTTGTAGGATCAATACATTATCAAACAACAAAATACTGAGGGAAAAGACCCAAAATCTAGGCTTTCCTCGTTCAGTAAATTAACATCAACAATTAGGGACCAAAAAGAAAGTTTTTGGACCCCCACTAAGTAAAAAATGCTACAATATATACCCCTTAGTCATCTTGGAAACCCAAAATAGGTTGCAACAAGCTATGGATGACTACAGTTAGGGTTTCACCCACTAAACCAACTGAAATAGTCAAGAATTTATTACAGGGGATGAAAACCAGTCGGGCATGCCCAAGAAATATTTGCACTTATGATAGATCTCTGTGAATGTACTGCAAATCATGGAATTCTATATTAATCAATCCTTTTAGCCACCTGCAACATGCCTTAAGCAATAAAACCATACTTCTCCTAGTACAAAAACATCATGCCACTGACCACAAAGATCCTCAGATCAGTTGGCAACAACCAGTGCCACCAAACCAATCAAAATCAGCTCCAAAAACTATAAATTTTGGTACTTCTTATTGCTAGAAACCCTCTTCAAATTTGAATTTGAAATTCAACAGTTAGTTTCAAAGGGCCATTAAAAAATTGGCGGTCCACATTTGAATCTTGATCAACTTTAAGTCTTGATCGTCTGATCCTTCTTTTTCACGGTCTTTATGTCCTAACCTTTTAATATGACCTTAGTCACATTTAGCGAACTGGTGACTAAAGGGAATCGACAATTTGCGGAATACTTTATACCACCACCAGATAGTTTAACGATTACATAAACACAGTGTTTGCTAAATCACTAGCTTTTTAGAACTCTGCTATTCTTCTTCGTGAATGAGCGAAACCTTTGAAATTTTGTCGGACCGCTAAACACCCTCTCTAAACCACCAAAAAGACTGAGAGACTTTACTAGGCCTGCATCAAGAAAATTGACGGTTGTCTCATCTTCACATAGACCTCCAAGATTCCTTTAGATCATAAGACAACCATTGGATGAAGAATCTTACCCTGCTCTGACAACCCTCTAACACAGAAAGAGATCAACGACTGTCTTAAGTTCACATGTGTCAGAAAAAACCCATCAAATTATATGTCCACTGTTGATGATCTGCAAGTGTTAGAACCCACTAAACCTAGAAAAACCTAGCCCCACTAACAACATGTCCAGTCACACAATGTGGACCAATCAGATAAGGGAAAATCAGCACACCTGGCGTGTGGACCCGCAGTACTTTATCCCCTCTGAAAAAGGCAGAATCGACGGTTGTCGCATGATCTTAAACCTCTTACACATCCCATAAGATCATGTGCCCATCGTTGATTTTTTGACAATGTCAGGACCCTCTGAAATACTCAAAAACTAGGTCCCACTGACAACTGCCAATGTATTAATACATGGACCAATCATATACCACCATTTGTGCATACATGTTGACGGACCCACCCGTTTGAAATGTTGTGTCATAAAGTAAGATCAATGATCATCATAAGATCACAAGCCTCTGACAAAACCCTTGTGAACTTATGACAACTCTCATATTGAGATGTTTTCAGGACACTGGGCCCAAGAAATATTAAGCTGGAACATTAGGTAAAAATAAAGCGTGGGAACTAGGGAAAATTTAATTCGTCGGGCATTTAGACTTAGGAAATATTAAAGGCCACCGGGGTAAAAACTTACGAAAGATTTAAACAGGGACCAACCAATAATATAAAGCACATGCATTTGAGGATTTTTAAGTGGTCCGAAAAGGTAACTTAAAATTAGAATGGGGCCTGGGCAGTTTAGGGTTTTTTGAACACAATGGCTAGATTTTCAAAATTTGAACTAAGGGTTTAGGCTAGAGATCTAAAAACAACTACAGAGACCAGAAGAAAAGGGCTAGAGCCATGAAATTTTTTCAAGGTGCTAACAAGTCTCATAGAATAATTCACTAGATTTAATGTTAGCCTGAGGATGAGCTTCTTCATCAGATTCATAATCAAACATTAGTTGCTAAATTTTAAACTTCTCATCAACTTTAACATTTGCACTTTCAACAATAGTTTTAGTTCTCTTATTGTAACATCTATATGCTTTTCTCTTCAAAGAATATCCAAGAAAAATACCTTCATCACTTCTAGGATCAAACTTTCCAATATCATCATCTCTCTTTATATAACATTTGCTTCCAAAAATTCTAAAATACTTAACTAAGGGTGCATGTCCAAACCATAATTCATAAGGTGTCTTGTCTATTTCTACTCTGATTTGTACTATGTTCGTTGTATATACTATTGTATTCACTGTTTCTCTCAAAAATGTCTTCACCAAGTCATTCTCAAATAACATAGCTCTTGATGCTTCAGTTACTGACCTGTTTCTTCTTTTTGCAATACCATTTTGTTCAGGTGTTCTAGGGGCTAAAAATTGTCTCTTAATACCATTCACTTCACAAAAAGTGTTAAACTCTCTAGAAGTAAATTCACCTCCTCTATCAGATCTCAAACATTTAATCTTCATTCTAGATTCATTCTCAACTTTATTCTTAATGATTTAAATTTATCAAATGCTTCAAATTTTTCTTTCAGAAATGCAATCCACATCATTCTTGTAAAATCATCAACAAGAATCATAAAATACCTTTCTCCATAGAATCCTCTAGTCTTGGTAGGACCACTCAAGTCTGTATGAACAATCTGAAACTTCTCTGCCAATGTGAAATTCTTACTAGGAAATGAACTTCTCTTCTACTTAGCCATCACACATTCTTTGCAAATCATGTTAGTAGGCTTCATAATTTTAGGCAAATCCCTTACTGCAAGTATAGTACTTACTTTCACAATGTTATCAAAGTTTATATGACAAAACCTTCTATGCCATAACCAACTATCATCAATTTTAGTAATCAAACATTTCATCTCGGTGGGATTCAACTGAAATACATTACCTCTAGTTCCAATTAGATTTCCATCTTTATCCTTTATCACACAAGTTTTCTCAATAAACCAAACTTGATATCCCTTACCAACTAACTATCCAACACTCAAAAGATTATGTTTCAATCCATCAACAAAGTAAACAACATCAGTATTAGTCTTTGCATCAAGTGTAATAGATCCTATACCTTTAATCAAACAAGGTGCATTGTTACCAATTCTAACAACTCCTCCATCATAATTGTTAAACTTTATGAACTTCTTCATGTCACTAGTCGTATGATGTGAACAACCACTATCTATAATCAAATCAAATTTATTTTCAACTTGGGAAACTAATGCTTTTTCTTCCTTAACATCAGATTCAAAATTTTCTTCTTTAATTTCTACAAATCCTATTTCATCATTATTCTCAGTATCACTTTCACTCAAAGTTCTTTCTATACTAGCTTCAAGATCTTCATCATTAGCATAATAACATTCCTTAGATCTTCTAGGCTTGAAATTATTTCTGTACTTCTTAACTCTCTTAAGACATTTAGATCCAAAATGACCATATTCTTGACAAGTCCAACATTTAAAAATTTTCTTACCATCTAGTTCTCTTTTCACAAGAAAGGCAATACCTTCTTCAATCTTCTTATCTTCTTCATTTCTAGATCTATTGCTACTGGCATAATCTCCACTCACACTGGTACTTCTTGACAAAGTAGGGTGAATACTAAGAGCATTGAATGTTGTCTCCATTCTAGGTAAGTCATCTGATAACCTTAGGTTCATCTCTGATGCTTCCAATCTTCTAAGAAGACTTTCTCCTATAAAGTTTTTAGTACAAGGTATAACTTGTTCAATCATCTGTGTTTTCTACTTAAATACAAGAGTCAATGTCCTCAGAATTTTCCATATCACTTCATTCTCTTTTTTTTATCCTCCACAAGATTTTATCCCTGCAACATTTTTTGACATTCTACCAATATAGTTTCTAATAGATTCATCTTCCATCATTCTAATATCTTCAAATGCACATATCCAATTATGTAATCTAGCTCTCTTTGCATGTTCATCACCTTCAAAAGTAGAGTGTAAAGCTTTCCAAATTTCATTAGATTTTTTAAAACATTTTACCTAACTATATTCATTCTCTGGAAGTGCTCTCAAAAGTGCTTCTCTTGCAAGTATGTTACACACATGTGAATAGATCTACCTCATCTTTAGAACTTGTTTCAAGACTCTTCTTCAATGATAGTCTTATCATTCTTTGTAATCAACCAATAACCTGGTCCTAAACATAGTAGATGTTTCTTCATCTTTTCTTTCTAGCTATCAAAATTTACTCCATCAAATTTAGGGCTTTCTTTGCTGAAATTCACCATGGATCTCCTTAAGCTGTTAAAATTTCCTTTCAAGGACCTGCCGCTCTGATACCAATTGTTAGAAAGTAAAGTCCACCAAGATAACTGAGACGGGGGGGGGGGGGGGGGGGGCTGAATCAATTATCAAATAATTATAACCTTTATCAACTTCAACAACATTTAACCATGTAAGCAATGTAATTACCAACCAAAGAAAGATATTCATACACAATGACACAATAACACAAGATATGTTGACTAGGGAGCCTCTTGATCAAAGAGTAAAGCTCGGTGGGAATGATGCCCATAAAAGATGCACTAATATGAATATTACTTGTGAAAGGATGGACTCTGTTAGGAGTCTTATGAAATACATTCAGTACATATGAATCCCTATTAAGAGATTTTGAATCCCTGTTAAAAGATTCTAACCCTATTAAGAGTTATGGAAGACAGAAAGACCCACTGCCCAAACAGCTTCAAGGTAAGATCACTGAACACACTGTCCAAATAACCTTAATATTATTTAGTAGAATAATATGAAATATATTACCTCCCCACTGTGTGAAACCGCACTCACTGCTACACCATATCTCAATTCTAGATCTCTATACTTCACACGTCTTCCTTCACAATTTCACTTTCACAACTTCATTAGCTCTTTTCTTCACTTCATGCTTACATTCACATTCAACCATACCATGCTCACACTTCTTTCACATTAATTATCTATACACTAAGGAAAAAAATTCCTTCCTTTATACCACACTCAAATAATTACAAATGAGTCGGCATCCAATTACAAAATAAAAGATTCCACATGCTACATCAAAATTACACAAAACTGTCAGCTTCCAAATGCAATAACTCTTCACTCGTGTGACCTAAAAGTTTGTGTAGTGAACCACATCACTATCAATGTGTCTCAAACTTCCCTTTAACTATGCAAAACTAGATTCCATCCTGATTAGGAGATATCATCCGACTTCCAAAAACTGCTACTTAGGAACACTGCCTAAATACTGCTTCCACCAAAATGCTTATAACTTTTTCCGTACATGCCATACTAACTTGTGCTCTTAACCATAGACATATAACATATTAAATAATATAACCTCAACATAACATATCATCATCTGCAATATAACATGTGTGCTAATCAAAACACTGTCTGCCTCTCTACTAGACTCCAAAAGATCACTATGTTGACATCAATGACAAAACATAGTCATGAATGCAACAACAACTGCTACAAAATGACTACCAAGCATTCATTCCTAATAAGGAAATCCATAAAAAGGAAAAAGAACCAATATTGGATCCTGAAGGAGAAGTTAATTTTGTGAAAGCCTCAGATGATGCAAGCTTGATTTGGTGAGAAGGAAAGAAGGATAAGGTTGATAAGAATGTATTAGCTTCATCCCCAGTGGATGCACCCTCTACATCTACATGAATGGCCCTCAGGGTCATAGGGGGAGCTAATTTAGCTCTAGATCCCTATTTGACTGGTATACTCATACTCAGAGTATGTGCCTTTGGACTTAAGCTATTGGAGTGTATTGGAATCCTTGTGCAAGATCTCAAATACTAATTGTTAGCAGAACTTGAGTTTGAAAAATTAAAGTGACAGCTTATGCAAGTTACATTAATGGTGAATTCCTTACTTTAAGTACACAAAAATTTGTTTGTTCACTCATTGCATTCATACTCAGAATGATTAGAGAGTAGCTTGAGCCTTGGAAGTTCTTGTGAAGATTTGGATATTAAGGTATTAGTGATTGCAATGCATTTGATCAGTTGCAAAAACCCTAGCTCATTGCACCGATATGGAAGCCGTCAGATCATCTCAGAAATCTTTTAGAAAGAGAATATCAAGTAATTCATGGCCACTCCTATTGTCTTTGATGTTGTTGAGAAGAAGCGGTATGTTTTCAAGAGGCATCTATTCAAGTCAACCCTAGATGATTTAGAGGGAGCTTTCTCCAGCATGCTGATGGGCATCATGTATGTAGAAGAGATAAGGGCTTACATATATTGTAAGAAGGAATCAGTTGGACTAGATAGGTTAAGGGCGCACATGGACACAATGTTAAAACCAAACAAAACATTCATGGATGAATACACCAAATGGAATGATCACCCCATTGTTGAATATACCATGGCATATGAGTTCTATGAGGAAGAATGGATTAAAATTGTATTGAGTAGAATCCATGATGATTTATTTTGGATTGGATATGTTCTAGTAAGAATCATAGGAGACCTAATTCATTAGATGACAGGGCTCTCTAGGATAGGCACCATCCTTCTAGTAGGTAAGGATGTTAGGAAAATGTTGGAGCAAGTGTGTAAGTCAAGGAGTGATAAGCATGGCATGACCATTGAGCCTATAGAGAAACCAAACATCAAGTTAATGTCAATGATACTTGGTTATAGGTTTCATCACACTAGTAGGGTGAATAGTGGATCTACAGGCACTATTCTAGTAGCCATTCATCTTGTGCAAGAAGATGCAGAGTTCAACTTGTGTGAGATCTTGTGTGCATATTTGATAGACAATATCAAGGCTATCAAGCATGATAAGACAAATATTTTTAGGTTTGGGTCCCTAATCATCTATATGTACCTTCATATAGTTGGCAAAGTGTTAGACTTGTATCTTGACAAGTCCATTCCTACCATGCCTCAGATATTAGACAAGGCATCCACATAAAGAACACTTAGAGATTACATTACTTTGGAATTGAAGACCTTTAAAGAAAGAATGCAGATGAGGTATAGAATTCCTAAGAGTATTGTGGAAAAGTACAAAGACAGAATATGCTTCATGGTGGAGATTGATACTACATGTATGGAAGCTGTGGAACCTAGAACTAAGTGGATTCATCCACTTGGGTATGAGGTCAAAGAACAAGTTTTTGAAGCCTATGCATAGGTACTATTATCAGCCCCTAAGGATGATAAAGAGCCTAGGTGGGGAACATATGAAGAGAAGAATAGAGAAGTCAATGCTAAGCTGAATAGTGCTGCAACAAAAAAAAAAGGTTACAAAGGTCACATCAAAGATACTAAGAATACATGGTTTATCTCAAGTAGACCTTGCCAATGCAAGGGCAGAAAAGATTGATCTATAATTGAAGAGTGCAATAGAAGAACAAGAAGATCCAAAGATGAAGAAAATAAAAAATAGAGAAAGATGATAGTCAAAAGGATAAACAAGACAATACACCTTCTATGCCCATAGAAATTAGTGATTCTATTTCTCCTCCGAAGTATGAACCAATGATCAGAAGGAAGAAAGAAGTAAGCACTAGTCATCCATCCTCACATGCTACAAGGAGTAGGAGAAAAATTCAAGCACCTCCTAAGGCCAAATTTAGGCCTAGCCTTAAAGTTTTGTACACAAGAATTGTTGATGAGGGTAGGATTGATCAAGTAGAGAAGTTCTATGATACATACAACATGATTGATAAATAAAAAATACATGGTATGATTGTCAAGCATATGATAAATTTCAAGAAGATAGTTCTTGAAATAAAAGTAGAAATACCAGATAAGGTAGGGAAAATAATGGATACCTTGAAGAGACAAGAAAATGAAGAAGATTAAAGGATAAGAGAAAAAGTGTTACAAGATACTTTTCCAGTATGTTCCAAAGAAGAAGTAGCACTAATATTGAACCTGGTGAAGCCCCATTTAAGGAAAAAGATGAGAACTCTTCATATCATGAACAAGGACTATGAACTGATAAGAAAGGAAATCATGAAGGCCCTTGAAAAGGTGTTATTGTAACAACACATAAGTCCACCTACTGCTCCCATCACTCATGCATCCAAGAAGGAAGATAAAGTGGCAGAGCCCACTAGTGTACCAATGACAGGTCCACAGGACTCTACGCCCATAGAAGGAACTCAAATAGAAGCAGATCAGTTTGTGTCCATGACAGGATCACCCAAAGACAATACAATTATCATAGATAATGTGGAGATAGCCATGGAAGCTACTGATAAAGACTTGGACAAGTTTGAGGAAGCATTTGTCAGGATTGAGGAAGTAGAATTTCTATGTAGCAATACCCCTCCTATTCAACAAGAAGAAGTAATCATGGAAGACATTTCTGATGAGAAAGAAGAAGAAAATAAAAAAGGAACAGAGGTAGAAAAGAAAGATGAATTTTCTTTTTATTTGGTGAAGGTGAAGCAAGAGGTGATGGATAGCATTCCCATCATTCCGTCCTCAGCATTGTTGTCAAGTTTCTCACCTGACACTAGCAGTTTGGACTCCTAGAAGGAAGAAGAATTGATTAAGTTCAACATCCTAGCTATGGATAAAGCTAAGGAGAAGCAAGTAATGAGGAACCCTCTCCTAGTAGAATCAGTAAATATTCTAAATAGTTTTCTGCCAAAAGATAAGAAAATGGAAAAGGTTCATTCAGTTGATGATGTGAGTAAAGTCATGTCACAGTTCAAGGTGAACTTTTCAAACCTAGAAGAATCTATGGCCATAGTGGTAGAGGAGAAGTACTTAAAGAAGAGACTCAATGAGCTAATGAGTAATTTTTCATTAGACTTAAACTCTCTTAAGTCTGGTCATGCATCATTAAAGGAGTTTGCAGATCAAGGAAGGGAAGTCATTGTAGTATCCATGGATTAGGATAAGTTCAATGATGCCCATCTTAAGAAGATCAAATATGTAGAGGCAATGATTGAGAAGGTGAAGAATTCAGTGTTAGATACTTCCACTAATGTGAACATATGTAACAATGTCTATCAAGGTTAGTTAAACATAATTGAGAAGGTAGAGAAAGAAATGGAGAAGATAAGATCTAGACAAACTCAGTTGAGGAATGCTCTTGCACCCTCATTAGACATTCTCAGTCAGAACTTAAAAGAGATTGATGTGACTATGATAACCTATGATCAAGGTCTGAGCATAGAATTGGAGAAGATGGAGGAGCTTCAATATGCATTATGCACCCATCTACAAATAGTCAATTCTCTAATAACCTTTTGGAAGAAGGAGATCCAAAAACTCAAGATAGCATATTTGGATGTTTTCCCTCAATAAGTGTATATAGATAGAGTTTTTGATGTACCTTTTTCATTAATGTCAAAGGGGGAGTTGTATAGAATATGGATTACATATATGTATAGGGAGATATAAGTAAAGATGTATACAAAACAAAATGTTTTGTGTAAAGGAACAGTTAGAGACTTGGCCATATTCCTTTGTTGCCATCAATGACAAAGGGGAAGATTGTTGGAAAGTTGTCTATACTAAAGTATATGACTAAATATAGTGTTTTCATTATGGAAAAAAATTCATATAGTAGTTTGGAGTCAGTGCACTAAGTGTAAAGATCATAAATTAGTCAAGTGCTGAAGATTGGATAGTTAATAGAGTATCAGAGACTCAGAGCATCAACACACGTGTGTATGGATGAATTATGTTGTGCACCCTGGAAGTTAAGCTTGTTAGACTATACTTATGCTTAGTCTAAGAGCACATAAGAAGATATGCAAATATGTGAAAGTTACAATCAGTTGAAGTTGTACAGCTAGTGTGTGCTAGCAGTGAACAAAGCATGGAGCCGATAGTGACAATTTTGGTTTGCGTCCATAATGTAATTTTTTAGAGGCTATGTACCCATTATATTTTGGTTGCCGACATATGTACATATATAATTTTAAGCATGCTTAAGCCAATTCAATTTGAAGCATTGTCTGTAATTAGTTATAGGGTTGACCTGATTGTTTTGTTTGTATAAGCGTATAAATGTAAGATGCACCCATAGTAATAAGCATGGAAATTGTAATAGATCTATGTGAAGCAAAGAAGATGTATGAAAATATAGCATATGATGTGTTAGAGCTCTGCTAGAGGTCAAAGCATGAGTGCACCAAAGGAACTGATCTAACAAGCAATGTCATAGTAATAGTTCACCTAGCAGATATAGTCTGTATCTGATTACAGAAGGTTGTAGCCTTCATCATTTGAGTAGTGAGCTCTAGGATAGTGAGTCCATTCCCCTAACAGGGATCATTGTAAAAGACTCCTAATAGGGTCTGACCCTTAACTAGGTCTACTATACCAAAATAATTGTAAAGCTACTCCTAACAGGGTAAAGGATCTTCTAGCAAGGATCACAAAACACTAGTACATAATATTAGTCGGTGTCAATTCCCATTGGGGTTTTTACCTATTTGGGTTTCCCTGTAATCATATTGGTGTCATGTGTTATTTTTATGTTTCATGTTTTATGTGAATGTTAAATTTAGTACTTAAGCATTTAGGATATGCATAAAGATTAAAGAGAAAAGTTAAAGTTCAGTGAACACTGATTCACCCCCTCCCCCCCCTCTCAGTGTTCCCATTCCTAACAATACCAAGGCTTGGTTTATAGTTATTCACCTTAGGGATTTTTCAACAACTTGGTGGGAAATAGAGAAAGACAAACTTCACTTTGATATAACCACCCTTTCATGGGAAATTTTCTTAGAACTCTTTCTAGCGCAATTTCTTTCCGACCACTGGAGGCAGAAAAGAGCTAAAGAATTTCACAACTTAAGGTAGTTAACTATGTCATTTGATGATTATGAGTGATGGTTCTTCAAACTCAAGCCATATTCAAGATATAAATATGATGAGACCTATGCTTACTCAATACTTCCTTAGAGGCCTCAATAGTCAATTAGCTAGCAATGTAAGACTCTTTGAACCTCAAAAAGTCAATGATGTAGTCATTAAGGCTCCTATTGTGGAACAAAATGTGACCTTGGGATTAGGACGCTAAATAGGTAGCCAAGGAGGTAATGCTTCTTAGGTCAAGACAAGATTTAAGGAGAATCAATCTCAAGGAACACCTGGTCCTAAAAACTATCCCTATTCATCCAAAGGAAGTCAAAACCACCAAAAAAGGAAATTTCAAAACAACTTCAACAACAAAAATGGGGTTTCTCAATCAAACAACTCTCACAACTGGTAGTGTGCTAAGCGATATCCAAATTCACAACCAGCTTAGAGTACACATTAGAATTCTAGTCAGAGTAGTTATCAATAGTCCAATGGACCCTCTACAAGGAGAAATTTTGTTAAAAATACAAGATGTTACTCATTTGTGGTCAACATGGTCATATTGTAGTCAACTATCCTCAAAAATCTAGCCCAGTAGCTAGCTATAGATAGGCTACTTTAGAACCCATAGTGGGTGATGTAGGTAGAACTCATTAAGTATTTTCCACACTAGACCACAAATAGGCCGAACATTAGAGATCAGTCATAAAAATCCAAGGTTTGTTAGGGGGTATCTCTACCACTATTCTATTTGGCTCAGGAGCAATAGACTCATTTATTTCTCCTTCTTTAGTAGAGCAGTGTGGGCTAACAATAGTAAGGTGGGAAGATAGGTGGCAGGTTGAGCTAGCCTTCAGGGCAAGAATAGCCTCTGACTCTTGTGTCTAGAGTTGTAAGATAGGGTTGGGGCCTTTCTCCACCCTAGTAGATCTTTGAGTGATTCCTTTAGGCTTGTATAGAGTCATTTTGGGTATGGATTGGTTGGATGCTCACAATGCCATTTTAGATTGTAGAAACAAGAGCATTCAGTGTTCAGATGATTCAGAGGAACTTTAGAGAATTGTTGGGGTGCAACAAACTATCTCTCTCTGCATGATCTCTGTGATGCAACTTAAGTGGTGCATCTACAAGAGATGTCATCTATTTGTAGTCTCATTAGAGGACTTAGAGAAAGGGGAAATTAGGGATGAAACATTAGATCATCCCCTATTACATGAGTTTTTGGATGTTTTTCCCATGGAAATACCAAGAATGCCACCTAAGAGGGACATTGATTTCCTGATTGAGCTAGTGCCAGGAGGAGAACCCATCTCCAAGGCTCTATATCGGATGATTACATGGGAACTTGGGGAACTTAAGTTGCAATTAGAAGGGATTTTGGAAAAAGGATTTATTAGACCCATTTTGTCCCCATGGGGTGTACCAGTAACATTTGTGAAGAACAAAGATGGTTCTATTTGATTGTGCATTGACTATCATCAACTCAACAAGGTCACAATTAAAAATTGGTATCCTTTACCCCACATCGACGACCTATTTGATCAAATGAAAGGGGAAAAAATAATTTCTAAGATTGATGTTAAGTCATGATATCATCAACTTAGAATTCAAGAGGCTAATATTCACAGTACAGTGTTTTGCACCAGATATGGCCACTATGAGTTCACTATGGTACCATTTGGACTAACAAATGCTCCCTCTATATTTATGAGCTTGATGAATGGGGTTTTCAGAACCTATTTGGACAAGTTTGTGATATTTTTCTTCGATGACATCTTAGTGTTCTCCAAAAATCTTGAAGAACATGAGATTTATCTTCACCAAGTTTTGCAATGCCTTGGAGAAAACTGACTTTATGTCAATCCAGAGAAGTGTGAATTCTTTTAGACAAAGGTTAAGTATCTTGGGCACATTGATCTAGCCAAAATCTAGGCCATATTGGAGTGGCAAACTCCGACTAACATCCCCAAGGTCTACAGCTTTATGTGACTAGCTGGTTATTATAGATGATTTTTTAGGGATTTCTCTCAGATAGTGCATCCCATCACTTCCTTGCAAAGGAAAGGAAAGAAATTTGTATGGTCAAAAAAGTGTGAGGTCACTCTCCAGTGCTTGAAAGAAAGATTAACTAGTTCTCTAATCTTGGTAGTCCCCAAACCCTAAAAAAACTTTGTGGTCTGTATAGATGCCTCATTGGAAGGGATTGGGGTAGTTCTTATACAAGAAGGAAAATTTGTTTCTTATGAATCTAGGAAGCTCAAAGATTGTGAGCTCAACTATTCCACCCATCATCTAGAGTTAGCAGCAGCGGTTCATGCCTTAGTGAAATGGAGGCACTTTCTATTGGGTCATAAATTTGAACTCCATACAGATCATTGAAGCCTTCAGTATATCTTCTCTCAACCTAACCTCAATGCTAGACAATAGAGATGGATGAAATATTATGCAAATATGATTTTGAGGTTAAGTACATCCATGTGAAGATGAATGTTGTGGTAGATGCTCTAAGCAGGTAGAGGCATGGTTTTTCAACACTCTCTCTTAGCACATATTTGGAGAAGCAAATTAAAGAGGCTATTACTTCTTATTCTTGGTTTCATGAGGTTAAAACAAAACTAGAATTAGGAAGACCCTTGGAAGATCACTTCTCAAGATTTTCCTTTGATTCCCTAGATTGTTGTGAGAGCAAGACATAATTTATGTGTCCGTGTCACAAGTTCTTCGTGTTCTTATTCTTTCAAAAAGCCACAAGGATCCCTACTCAGAAAATATAGGTGTAAATAAAATGTATGCCAACCTATGCTAGTCTTACTATTGGTCAAGAATGAAAATAGACATAGCAAACTATGTGACAAGATGTTTGGAATGCCAGAGAGTTAAAGAAGAACATCAACATCCAACAAGTCTTTTGCAACCTCACCTTGTGCCAAAATGGAAATGGGATATTATTTCCATGGATTTTATTATGGGACCATAGAGACATGATACTATCATGAGAATAGTTGATAGGTTGACCAAGGTAGCCTATTTCTCTCCCATGTAATCTTCCTATTCAACAACTTTGGTAGCCAGAGTATTTATGAAGGACATAGTGAGACTCCATGAAATTCCTAGGAAGGTCATTTATGATCATGATCTAGTATTCACATCAGCTCTATGGAATTCCCTTTAGCACACATTAGGGACTCATCTCAACTTTAGTTCAACCTATCATCTTGAGACAAATGGGTAGATCGAGTGAGTCAATCAGGTTCTAGAGGATATGCTCAAAATGTATGTTATGGATAGATAGACCCATTGGGAAGAATACTTATATTTGGTGGAGTTTTCATATAATAATGGATATCATAGTTCCATATGCATGTCTCCTTTTCAAGCTCTATATGGCTATCTATAATGTACTCCTTTGAGTTGTGATCATTTGGAGGATAGGGTACTACTTGGTCCTGAGATGTTGCAGGATATGGAGCAACAAGTTAAGCGTATTAGAGAACATATTATGATAGCTCAAGATAGGAAGAAGAAGTATGTAGATTCTTATAGGACTAATGTGCACTTCACTCTAGGGGACAAATTTTTTCTCAGGTATGCCTGTGAAAGATCCCAATCCGTTACAGAAAATTCTCCAAGATGGCACCCTGATTTGTTGGCCTTTTGAAGTCCTAGAGAGGATAGGACTAGTAGCTTATCAACTTGCCTTGCCACCTAGCCTTCCTTGTATTCTTGATGTATTTCATGTTTCAGTTCTTAGAAAATATATTCCTAATGTGACTCATGTTTTGGATTGGAATGCATTACAGCTAGAAGATAGAAAGCTGGCTTTAGAGCCTGTACACATTTTTTAGTAGCAGACACTGACCCTTAGGGGTAGCACCATAGATTAAGCAAGGGTCCAATGGGACCCCAATGATGATTCCTCATCCACTTAGGAGGACATTGTTAGACATGGAGATGCTTATCCTTATCTATTTGTAGGCTTCCAGGAGTAAGCCTAACTCTAGGGAGGGAGGATGTAATACCCTCTCAGATGATTATAATTTGACACTTTGATTTGGACATTTTTCATTATGATAGTTAGAACTATATGCTTATTTAGATGGAGATATTCTTATCAGATGTTTAGACCTACTTATTTATGATTATCATTCTATGTTTATGAAATTGAAAATCATTTATATTATTTATGCTTATGGAAAATAATAGAGCTAACCCAAGGATTTGGAATCTAACAATTATTTTCAATGATGTTTTATGCTTCATGTATATATGTCTGATGTGATTTTATGACTCATGATGAACTCAAAGTTACTCACTTAGTTGAGGTCCACATGATTTATCAATCCTAGTGATGTGTTTGAATATTTCTTATTGTATATCTATGTATCTATGCACATGTATCTCTTCTAGGTGATGGAGGCTTGCAGGTACCAAGCATCATCTCCACCTGGTCTCATAGGTCTAAGCAAGCCCTCAAAATCCTCAATTGTTTTGATTGTTGTTATTGAGATATCACCAAGGTTGTGTGAGAAGGAACTCTAGCTATGACCCTTTATGTCCTTAGGTGGGGATTTCCTGAGTCAGTCCTTATGTTAGATGATGATTATTGTTAGTGAAGTTTGTTTCTTGCTTCTTGCAATTTTTCAGCATGAGATTTGGTATATAGTAGCTCTAATTATATTTCATGGAAGATTCTATATTTTGTTAGTAATTACTTATATTGTACTATTGTATATATACATATATATGTATATATATGTATATATGTATATATGTATATATATATATATAGTATATATACTATATGTATATAACATATATATGTATATATACATATATATGTATATATATGTATATATATATATGTATATATATGTATATATATATATATATATATATATATGTATGTATGTATATATATATATGTATAGTATAGTATATATATATATATACATGTATATATATATAGATATATATATCTATATATATATACATATATATATATACATATATATATATATATCTATATATATATATATATATACATATTTATATATATATATATATATCTATATGTATATATATATATATATACATATTTATATATATATAGATATACATATATATATATATATATCTATACATATATATATATATCTATACATATATATATATATACATATATATACATACATATATATACATACATATATATATGTATGTATGTTATATGTATATATATATATATATGTATATATATATGTATATATATATATACATACATCTATATATATATATACATATATATACATACATCTATATATATATTTACATATATATATCTACATCTATA
>BSBK01009889.1:0-104945 GCA_027943335.1 Chamaecyparis obtusa | reverse complement strand
ATACATAGATACATATATACATATACATACATACATACATACATACATACATACATACATATATATATATATATATATATATATATATATATATATATATATATATCTATGTATGTATGTATGTATGTATATGTATATATATATATATATATATATATATATATATATATATATATATATATATTGTTGTATTGTTGATGCAAAAATCTTTCTATTTCTATGTTCATATGTTTTCTTCTAATTGACATAGGCTCTCGAACTATTTCCCTATTATATTGATACAAAATAAAATAATTTGAAAATTACTTCTTAATATATAAAATAAAATATATATCATTTATGTAAATAAAATATATTGAATTAGTTTCAGGTATAATTTAATTTAAATATCTATTGTATTAAATATTTAAAATATCTTTCAATTTTTAAAAAATTAATATAAAATAAATTAATTTTCAGTATATAAAGTAAAATATATATCATTTATGTGAGCTATGAGTTTGATTAGGGGAAATGACACTCACATAAAGACATACCTACATGCTATGAAGAACCTTCACTCAACCAACATATATTTCACACTATTTGTTTCAACTTCCCAAAGCTTAAAGAAGGGAGTAAACTTATACCAAATCTATTGAAAAGCGGAAATCTTTGAAACTTTAATATCACATCTAACATAATTAAAAAGAATTTAAGAAAATTATAATTGAAATGATTATTAAACATTTAGGGTTAGGGTTATGATATTTTATAATATTGGTCTTGTTTACCGATCCTTATTTACTAATTAGAAAGTATGGCCACATATTATTTTAATTAGATATTTTAATTAAAAAAATATTAAATCTTTTAATTGAAAAATATTAAATATTTTGATTAAGTATTTAAAGTATATATTAATAAAATAAATATTAAAATATTGTTTATTAATTTATTTTATTGGTCATATAATTATTATTGATATAATAGTAATTACGGAAAGAGGGTCAACATGTCATGGATGAATTTAATCATGAAGTCCTCAATGACAATCTTTTAAAGTAGTGGGCCAATTGAATAGTTACAATCCTTGTAATTAGAAAGTAAGGTGACATATTATTTTGATTAGATATTTTAATTAAAAAAATATTAAATATTTTAATTGACAAATATTAAATATTTTAATTGAAAAATATTAAATATTTTAATTGAAAAATATTAAATATTTTAATTGAAAAATATTAAATATTTTGATTAAGTATTTTACGTAAATATTATTAAAATAAATATTAAAATATCATATATTAATTTATTTTATTGGTCATATAATTATTATTGATATAATAGTAATTACGGAACCGAAAGAGGGTCAACATGCCATGGATGGATTTAATCATGAAGCCCTCAATGACAATCTTTTCAAGTAGTTGGTCAATTGAATAGTTACAACCCTGGTAATTAGAAAGGATGGTCACATATTATTTTGATTAGATATTTTAATTAAAAAATATTAAATATTTTAATTGAAAAATATTAAATATTTTGATTAAGTATTTTAAGTATATATTATTAAAATAAATATCAAAATATTATTTATTAATTTATTTTATTGGTCATATAATTATTATTGATATAATAGTAATTACGGAACCGAAAGAGGGTCAATGTGCCATGGATGAATTTAATCATGAAGCCCTCAATGATAATCTTTTAAAGTAGTGGACTAATTGAATAGTTACAATCCTGATAATTAGAAAGTATGGTCACATATTATTTTGATTAGATATTTTAATTAAAAAAATTATTAAATATTTTAATTGAAAAATATTGAATATTTTAATTGAAAAATATTAAATATTTTGATTAAGTATTTCAAGTATATATTATTAAAATAAATATTAAAATATTATTTATTAATTTATTTTATTGGTCATATAATTATTATTGATATAATAGTAATTACGGAACCGAAAGAGGGTCAACATCCCATGGATGAATTTAATCATGAAGCCCTCAATGACAATCTTTTAAAGTAGTGGGCTAATTGAATAGTTACAATCCTGGTAATTAGAAAGTATGGTCACATATTATTTTGATTAGATATTTTAGTTAAAAAAATATTAAATATTTTAATTGAAAAATATTAAATATTTTGATTAAGTATTTCAAGTATATATTATTAAAATAAATATTAAAATATTATTTATTAATTTATTTTATTGGTCATTTAATTATTATTGATATATTTGTAATTACAGAACTGAAAGAGGGTCAATGTGCCATGGATGAATTTAATCATGAAGCCCTCGATGACAATCTTTTAAAGTAGTCGGCCAATTAAATAGTTACAATCGTGGAATCGGTATGACGGTTGGCCACAGCAATTTCAATCGGCCCTGCCTATAAATTGTCATTTTACAGTCGGAAGAGAGCACACAGAAATTCGGTTAGGTATAGAGAACCAGATAATTTGGAGTTGCTATAGAAGCGTTTCTATTACTAACATCGCCAGCATTTGCTTTGGTATCTTTTAACAGGCTAGCAAAGAGATTGTATATCAGAAAATAACTGTTCCAAGCCAAGCAGGTTGTGGAATTCTTTCAAAACCAAAAATGGCCGAACAAGATTCTTCTACAACTAATTCTCTTTCTTCTTCATTACCAACCACAACACTACCATCTCAAAACACCCCTCCTCTACCTACATCACAACCATCATCATCTCATACTTCTCCACTCACATCACCTCCACATTATCAATCCCCACACATAAAATCAGAGCTGAAAAGTGAGCCTTCTCCATCTGCTCCCATTGCAGAAACCCATTCACAGCCCAACCCAGCTAGTCTCCAAGACACAACTCTTCTTGAATCCCACAAAACTGTAGAGATGTGGGAAAGCTTTATACAGAGGGGTATAGAACATGATTTCATGCAAGATTTGGCTCATTCAAATGTAGCTCACAGCCAAAACTTTGACGCCAACAGCACCCAATTCTATGAGAAATGTTTGTAGTTGTTAGAACGCATGCCTCCAGCTTCAAAGCCTATTTCACCTTCAGTCATGCAGAATATCAAATTGCTTCCGAGATTTTTGGAACATCAAAGGAAAGAGCGCTCTTCTCTCATGGAAAGAGTTCGAAACTCACTGCCAGCAGATGCAGCTGAACAGGGTAGCAGTGATTCGTATGAGAATGAAACAATGGCGAGTCTGTTACATCCCAACAAACTGAACCTCTTTTGTAAGGTGGTGGAGGAGTTTTCAGAGTACCTGGAAAAGAACACAACTGACAAGCCCACCTCTTCATCATCTAATCCTACTTAGCCCACATACTTGCTACGCCAAACACCTGGAGAAATATCGTAGATTTAGTTGATGGATAATATTTATGTTTGTTGGTGTTTTGTTTTTTTTCGTTTGTCTTTGTTCTCCCGGCAGTTATACTCTAGAAACTGTTCTTAAAGACTTTGTGCGCACTGTAAGTGTGCTGTTAACTTGGCTGGTTATCATTTTAATTGTCAGCACTCTAGTACTGGATATTGAAAATTTTGATTGCTATTATTGTAGTGAAATTTATTCTAATTAATTGTTATTATTGTTGTAGTGCAATTTATTCTTATTAAACATTTTCATTGTTATTATTGTAATGAAATGTATTTTAATTAAAGAAATTTTGATAAGTATTTGAGTTGTCTGTTTTTTTTATTAATTTTTTATTTTAGATTGTAAACTTATATCATATTTAGAATTTTTAATTATTTAATATAGAAATATAGATTATATGTTAAGATATATTTGTTAAATGTTTCTTTGAGATACGCATAATTTCTCTGGGCTGTATAATTTCAAATATCATTAAGATTTGCGTAATTTTATCAAAGTTTCTTTTCAATTTTGAATGCTTGGGCTTTACTTTTCAAGATCCTGTTAAATTGGCATACTAGTACTTGTTGGTAGTGGTCAATCTATACTTTCGATTCTTTCACTCAACTTGGAAGTATTATCTCATCCCATTTTGTAGTGTTAATTTATAAGTTCGACTCTGTGAAATTATTGAGTATATCTTTTGTTTGAATGTATGGAGTAGAGGAGTTCAGATAAAGAGATCATTGTTGGCAAAATTCTAATGTTAGTGAAATTCTAGGGTTAGTGAAATTCTAGGCGGTGTCTTGATCTTCCACTGTTAGGCTGCTAGCACTAATCCTTGGAGTTAAATATTGGTTGCCTACAAGGAGTAAGTATCTACATTAGTTGGTTCATATACTTTTACATCTGTAACTTCAGAAAAATGTTTGTAGATTGTAAGTAAAATAAATTTTAATCAACTTTGTTGGAATGACAATTTTTGCTTGGTATAATTTTTTCAGTTTTGTCTCCGGAAGTAAGATTTCAATTAACATCGTTCTTGATAAAATTCTTTCTTCTGAAGGATTTTTTTGATTTAAAACTTAATTTAAATGATATTTTTAAATAATTATTAAACCAAACAGTTCCTGTATTAAAATCTTAGTGATTAGCACATTGTATTCATGGTAAAAAATTTATTTCACAACTTTAATTGATTCACATTTTTGAGGATTGTAATGACAGTAAAATATTTTAGCTAAAACACACTATATAACTTGTTTGATTTATTTATTTTTCATTAATGATAAACTATTAAAAATTTTAAAGTTGAATTAACTTAGAAATGAATTACTTAAGTTGATTGATTAATGAGAGAAAGAGAGATTTTAGATATGTATGTGGAATCAAGAGTAAAAAGTAAGGAACAACTAAATATATCTATTGAATTAATAGGTTAAAATCTTAAGTTTATATATCTAGTTTATACATTTTATTATATCTTATAGATTTTGTTATATTTTGTAATTTATTACATCTTTAAAATTAATGGATTAATACCTTTATGATGGATTGGTCATTTTAATACCTTTCATTATACATTTTAAGATAATTATTGATTGTCCATTTATTTTAATTTATGAATAATTTAATATTTTATTTTAGTAATACATATATTAAATATAATATAGCGCAAATAATCTAATTACTAACTAATTCAAAATGTAATTCAGAAATGATTTTTTTTGGTATTTTCTTAATATAAATATTTTTAATTTAGAAAATAACCATAAATTACTAATATATGCAAAATCTAAGACTTTCTAAACAAGTTTCTAAATTCATATCTTTTATTTGGAATTTTTTAATTTTTATTTTTTATAGATAAACAACGTAAGCCTTGATACATCATAAAATATATAGATACATCTAGATAATCAACTTTTAGTCCCAAGTTACAATTTTCCACCTTCCTTCTAGGTCATTCTTCGTCCTTTCCTTCTTCTTCTACCTAAAGTTATAAAGTTATAATCTGAGCACTACATCTTGCACTTATGTTTAACATTAAGCTCTGAATAGTCATGAAATGACCAACACTCGATATCTAGATATTGAAATTTTTGATTACTATTATTGTAGTAGTGAAATGTATTCTAATTAATTGTTATTATCGTAGTGTAATGCATTCTAATTAAACATTTTGATTGGTATTATTGTAATGAAATGTATTTTAATTAAATAAATTTTGATTAGTATTTGAGTATCTATTTTTTTATTATTTTAGGTTGCATAGTTATATCATACTTATAATTTTCAATTATTTAATATAAGAATATAAATCATGTGTTGAAATTTCATTAAGACATAATGGTTAGCTCATTTATTATAATATTAGTATGTTGTATTCTATAAAATTTAATGGCAAAACTATTACACTTTACCAATAGACAAAATAAAGTATTAACTTTCATAAATTTTTCAATTTATTATAATTTATACGTATTCAATTATTATAATTTTACTATGTCACGTTATTTAGTGGAAAAAGGCATTAGTTTCATTCCCCAAAATTTAGGGGTTGCAAACAAAATATTAGAGGCATCAAAAATAAATTTGAAAATTGGCTGAAGAAATTACTATGCAACAGCTAAAGAGGATAGACCATAATAGCAAGAAACAAAGAGGAATTTGCATGCTAAATGCATTCAACATTGAAAGTTTTTATGACTTCCAAACTATTTTGTTATGTGACACACTATACAAAATCTTAACTAAGACTTTGGGTAATACAATTCAAAAGGTGTTACCTGACATCATTAGTGAGGAACAAAAACTGTTTATTCTAGGAAGATCTATTTATGATGGGATGATTGTAGCTCAAGAAACTATACACTCCATTCAACAAAACAAGAATCCTAGTATGCTAATCAAATTAGATATTAGTAAAGCTTATTTCAAAGTGGACTGACATTTTTTATACAAAGTATTGAAATTTTTTAGGTTTTTAAAATAATGGATAAACCTAATATATGAATTCATATCAACTCCCAAGATCTTTGTTTTAGTTAAAGGGACCCCTGAATGATTTTTTAGCATTTCAAGGGGACTAAGACAAGGAGATCCCATCTCCCTATTTCTTTTAATAATAATGGAAAATGGATTAGGGAGAATGATTTCTAAAGCCAGGGAAGAAGGAAAAATCAAAGGGATAAGAATTACTAAAGGACTCAATCCTAAAACCCACCAACATTTTATAGATGACACAATACTTTACAAAATAGGAAGTATGGAAGAAGATAAGACATTTGAGAGTTTTCTTGACTCCTACACTATGGCTTTAGGTCAGCAAGTCAATACAAAAAAATTAGAAGTCATTTTCTTTAACACAAATTCAAACACAAAAAGAAAATATGTAGAATCTTGAACTTTAAAAGAGGGGAATTTTCCTACAGATATTGAGGCCCACTATTGGACAAAGGCCAAATATCCTAGGATCTTTGGGATGATATTATCTTAAATATCAATAAAAAGACAAAATCATGGAAGGGTAAATGGTTATCCTTAGCAAGAAAAGATACTTTGCTAAAACTAGTTCTCTTTGATATACCAATATATCAACTATCCTACATGAACATACCAGTAGAAAAATAAGAACAAATAAATAGGAGTATGAGAATGTTTTTTTGGAAAGGGACTGAAGACAAGAAAAGATTGGCATTAGTATCATGTGATAAAGTATGTACACCAAAAGAGGAAGGGGGATTCGGGTTAAAGAATATCAAATAGAAAACTAAAGCTTTATGGGCTAAGCTGATTTGGAGAAGGTACCAAAATCCAAATCTAAAATGGGTAAATATCTTAAGAAATAAAAATCTTAAAGGAATAGAAACAACAAAATTTTTTAGGATGTCAAACCCTCCTAGGGGGTCTCAAATATGGAATTTTATGATCGACTGAAGGAAACTTATTATGGATAAACTAAATAGGAACCTAGTGGATGGAAAATAATCTTTATTTTGGGATGAATCATGGAGAGGCTATGAGGTGGTGGGAAGCCTATTGAAATTTGAAAATTGTAAGAGAATCTTAGAATCCCAATGGGAAAAATATGTTAAGGACTACATTGAATCTCTCATTGTTACTCTAGTTTGGAAGTGGAAGTCACTAGATAATGTAAATATTCTTGATATTGAAAAAAGATTCTAACTAAGATTCCTCACAAGAGAAGCATATATTTTAGAAAGGATAGTGACATGATGGTTTGGGATGGATCCAAATCAAATAGTTATAAAATAAAACATGGCTATATAGTATAGTGATTAAAAAATAACTGAGACCAAAGAATAATATCCCCCTTACAATTTGTTGGGATAAGACTTGTTTTCCAAAAGAAAGTTTAATCTCATGGATAGTCGTACAAAAAAAATACTTAAAGTAGATAGGCTCACAAAAATGGGTTATGAAGGGCCAAACAAATTCCCCTTATATGAAAAGGAAAAGGAATTAGCAGATCATATCTTACTCAATTGAAAATTCTCAAATGAGTGTTGGATATATTTATGTGGGAAGCTGGGATGGACAAAATCCCTCCCCAATAAAATATTTAGACCATTTCAATGCTGGCCCAATAAAAACAAACAAAGAATCTACATGTTGTAGACAATTTCTACATCTATCATGATATGGGAATTGTGGAAGGAAAGAAATAGGCAAATATTCAAGGACAAGAAAATGAATTGTGAACAACTCATTAACAAAATTGAAGTAGTTATTGTTGAGATACTCAATAATAGGATCCTTAATCATGCCAAGATAGAAGCTAATATGACATATTGGGATAAAAAGATGTGAGGTGGTGTTAGTGTATTTTATTATAGATGTATGTAAGAAATCTTACAGATATTGATTACAAGTCAATGCATAACTCTATGAACCCAAAGATGCATCTGACAATAATAAATACTAATGCAGTAAGGATATTCATCCTTCTTCACTTTGAGCATCATGCTCAGGAGAGTGTATCTTATGGATTCATTTGTTCAAGGAATCAACAACAGTTATTTTTATTCTTCACACAAATAATAAACATCTATGCTCTTCGATCATAAACTAAAAGATTATTTATCATTTAAGGATTGATCATGATAACTGCCTATCAAGTATAGACCAGTGCCTAATTCCAAGGCAAAGAGTCAAATGAACATACATTCACATAAATCTTTTAAATTAAACACACCGAGAACCCAAATGAAATGCCTTATAAATCATTCTTCTCATTTTCACACTTTGACATCAATTTCTTATGTAAATATTGAATCCCCTAAAACCACCCTTAAGAATTACCCTTCCCTTGAAAGAAACTTAAGAATAATCTCACAATTTACCTTGTAAACAATATATTTGCAAATTCAATACATGTAAGAACTCAAAATTAACATAGGAGGACATCATAATGTGTAAAGGAATTCCAATGTATTCTCATTAAAATCTCTCTATTGCAATACATTCAAAATGACAAAAATTCCTAAAATAAGACTTTAAATCCAGAAAACCCTATTTGTTGTTGTAAATTCACCATCCCTATACATTACAAAAGCCTTGATATTTATAATATTCACTAGCCATCTTGGAATCCTAGGAGAAAATAGGATGCAACAAGCTTCAAATGTCTAGGAAGATAAAAGACGCTAGAAGACAAAAATAGTTACAATCATTTCCCTGAGTGGAGAATAAAACTTGATTAGCTCTTTGCACAATCATTTTGAAACTTTAACAACTGGCACCTTTTTCTGTAGATGTTCAAGGTAAATTTTGAAAGCTGTTATGAGAATAGTGAGCACCTATCTAGCTAATATACACTATTCTTTTAAGATAATTACCCTCCATGTGCTCATTGATTAGGTGGAAAGTATCATTTTAATCCTCCTCCATTGACTCCAATTCTATTCTTGTCTACTTCTTTTTGGGCTTTGTGCTTTGTCCCACTATGCAACCTCCTCCTCTATTAGACATTTGACACTCCTTATATTCTGTAATTTCTTTACCTGCCTATCGCATCTGGAATTAGTTATGGCCCTTGTATCCATAAAAAGCTTAGCACAGTCTATTTCAAATTTAAACATATCATCCAGAACATTATTAAACTTGTTTATATTTAGGGTATTATCCTCATTTAGGAAAGATTCCCATGTTAGGAATGAATTCTGAATATGTCCTATGGGGGAGTATTCAGAGTCATTCTGTAGTAGTTGTATGTTTCATTCATGGCTGTGATTGCCATTGATGTCAACATAGTGATCTACTGGAGATTAGAAGAGAAGCAGACAATGTTTGAATTAGCGCACATGGAGTATTGCAGATCAAGCTATACAAAATTGAGGATTTATTCTACATTGTGTCCTAAGATTGTGGTCAAGATCGCATATATAAATTTAATTATTCATGATAGGGTAAAAGTACAAAGCTATGTCACACTTTTATAAAGGAAAAGGTCAACAACACACAAACTTTTAACTTTAACGACATACAAATACCATTTATGTTTAGAATCCATTTTTTATTTACTAAAAAAATGCTGAAAAATGAGGGTCTTGTTCCCACCAAAAAAGTATATGCAAATAATCTTTTTTTCCTTTGATTTAAAATATATGTTATAGATGAAATGTATAACTAGTGCCAAATGGAAGTAAAATTAGTTTTCAATGTATATTTTCTCCATTATAACTACTCAAAGTCGAACATACCTAAGATTGACAATTTTCATCTCCCACCAAATTTTCCCTATCAAATCTACACCATTCAAAAAAAAATTACACATTCTTGAAGAGAACTCTCTCCTCTAGTGTTAAATATAAAATTTCAATTTTTTTGATAAGCTTTACTATTTTTTTCTATTTTTGAAGCAGCTTGTTCTTGAATGTTAAAATACCTACTTTCAATATTTTGAAATTATAATACATTAGATTTAATTAAAATACTAAAAAAAAAAATGATGATAATCTTGACTCTGTGGTCTAAAAAGGGTATTTTTATATTTGTAAAAAAATATCATTAAAAAGAGTAGGACTTATTGGAATATCACTTTTCTAAAATAATTTTATTTCTTTAGTAATTGGTATAAAACATGCATTTAATAGATATTTCCAATTGGAAAAGTTGAAGGACTTATCTAACTTAGCTAGAATGAATCTAGCTAGACCATATGTTTGACAAAAAATAATTTTAGTTAGACATACTCAAATTTAACTGTGCTAATAAGTTATCCTGAAATGTGACACAACTTTGTGCTTTTCCCTGACAGTTATGTGTAATTTGGTGGAAGCAGTATTCAGACAGTATTTTTGAGAAGTGGCTTGTGGTAACTAGATTATATCTCCTAATCGGGATAGAATATAGGCATGCAAAATTATACAATTGATGAAGACATGTTGGTGGTGACCTAGATGAGACAACATGGTTGGAGGTCGTTTTGGTTGCTATTCCTTGCAGGACCAAACTTGAATCAAAAGGTGGGCTTGATCCTCAAATTAGGCATTCAAGTTTGACAACAAAATAGAACCAATTGATGAGGATAGAGAACATCCTCCTTCTTTGAGCTCCACATCACTCAGGCGGGTATTTCCTTATCTGCACACTCAAGACACCTGATGATAAACAATAGGCCTACAAATATATTATTGTGGAATAGTCCTCAAACCCCTATGGGTATCCTGTACCCCAATGAAACCAAGATCTCATGCAATAGCCCTACTTGCATAGATTGAGTCTGAAGACCAAAGACCTATACTAACAACATGAAAGGGAAATGGTGGAACTAAAAGTGAATGATTTAAAGATGGGTTGAAAGGACCCCTGAGATGTCCTAAGTCCCTGATAGACCAGTGCCTTGTCCAATGGGCCACAGAGTCAAATACCCTATTGCAATAGATAGCTATGAAATAAGAAGACAATGTTCTCAATGTGTTGATGCCTAACATCAATCACACACCATGACAAAACCTCACTTTAACAACCCACTTGTGTATCCAAGTATGTTGTTACCCATTCAAAGGAATTTAACCCTCCCCTTACAAAAGACCTATAAGCAGATAATACATTAACTAGTATCCACTGGAAGACAAGCATGACATATCTTTGATACCTTAGCTCATACACACATGAAAACTAATCCTAAACTAGTTATCTCTGTGAAGACAACTCCACTTGCAAACACATAGGCAATGCAAATAGAAAAATCAAACACCTTTGATGTATGATTAATGAATTTAGAATTCAAATGGAGATAGCTTAGTAATAGTAAGAATATACTGAATCTTCATACATAAGACAAATCAATTACAACATGTATTATATTTCTTGAACCAACAAGGGAAGGAAGAACACCCTATATGAAGAGAAGTAGAGAAAATCTACAGGAAAAGGACCCTTCATGGAACTAGTTCTCCTCAAAATTGCAGAAGAAGGAACCCTTACAAAATCAAAACTTCAACCATAAATACCACTAGCTGCCTTGGAATCCTAAACAGGTTAGGATGCAACAAGCTTCGAACAGCTAGGGTAAGGATTAGGATTTCACCCACCAAACCAACTAAAATGGTCACAAAATAAATGTAGGGGATGAAACATAGGCAACTTGGAGAAAATGAATCTCAAATAGATTTGCAATCATCAAAATCTACAAGAACAACACAAAACAAGAAGGAAATTAAATGCAAACCAATCACATCAGCCACCTGCAAACACACCTCGAGCATCAAGAACATAGTACAAACCCCTACATATGAACTCAGCACACACTGGACCACACTGCAATGGCAAATAGATCATCTACCACTAGCAGCAGTCACTTCTACATTGAATTTTAGTCCTTCTGGTCGTAGGAAACTCTCTGCAAATTCAAATTTGAAATCAAACGGCTACTTTATGGTGCTTGCAGCAAATCAGCGGTCGATATTTGAATCTCCATCAACTTTAAGTCATGACCCTCCGATCTCTCCCTTTCATGGGCTTTTATGATCTTAACTCAACTGCCACCCTAGGTTTACCTCCAGCAAACATGCGACAATGCATTTCCAATTAACGAAAAGAAAACTTAACCCATCATTTAACTCTATGAACAGACGACTGCAGGAAAAACCTTTAACCTTGGTCCCTTATTTAACGAATTGGCAACAAAAGGTTAGCGCCTATTTGCTGAATGTCTCACCTTTCTACCAATTCACTTAGCTATTACGCAAATGCTCATTCACCGAATTACCAGTCGATTTAGAATATCAACACCTTATTGTGCGAATAAGCAAGGCCATTGAAAATTTATTAGGCCACTAAACACCCTTGTTTGGATTGCTAAGACCTTAGACCCCACCTAGGCTCACTCTATGCCACTTGTCGCTACCTCATTCATTGCTCATGCTTGGTCACCACTGACACAGGACCCACTCACCTAAGCCCCTTAAAATGGATGGCAATCGTAAGATCTCATGGCTCTGACACAACCCATAAGATCTTATGCCAATCATAGATCTTGTCCCCATCACTATCCCTTCTAACAATGGCCCCACCCTACAGTAATCCTCGTCATCCTCTAGCTCAATCAATAAGAACACGACACCTTGGTGACACGTGGCAATTGCTCCCACATTTCTCGACTAACCTTAACGTTCTATCAATTTGGCAAAGATGTGACCAAAGAAACCCTTCACCCATTCGCAAGAACTTTGAGAGCACCGCTAGAAAAGTTAGTGATTCCACAAACACTATACGCAAAATCGCTAAATCAAGAAAATCAATGGTCATCGCAAGATCTTAAGCCTCTGACACACTCGATGAGATCACACACTTTTTGTCAATTCTCTGACAGGATCAAGAACCAATGACACATTTGGAAAGTAGGTCCCACTGACATCATGCCAACGTGTTACTACATGGACCAACCGAAAATCACCAACTATGTATATGTGTCAGCGGACCCACCTGCCTTATGAGAATCAACAGCTATCGCTATACCACTGCATTAAAGGTCGAGCATGTTATATCAATGGTATAATGATAGCCACAAGATTAAAATGAACTTTAATCTACCTAAATGCCAAGAAGACCGGTCCCATTGACAACACTCCACTTCATACTCCTGTCAACCAATGAGATACTGCCAAGTCAGCACACCTGGCAAGTGGACCCGCTTGAAAATAAAGGCTACATCATAGAAATGAATCAATGGCGGGTGTAGCTTTGCATACCTCGAACAAAACCCTTGCACTTTAGTGACAACCGTTAGATGGAGATGGTGTCAGAGAGGGGCCCATGAACATATTAAGCTAGAACATAGGAAAAATTAAATGCTGAGACTTAGGCTTTTGGGAAAAATAAAGCACTGGGGACCATAGGAAAATATTAAAGGCCGCCGGGGTATAAAATCTTTAGTCACAAGATTGCGTAACATGGGAAAATTTCACGTGATCATGCGACAAAGGGGACAAGGATTTAAGCACATGAAAATTAGGACTTTTAAGTGACCCAAAAAGGTAACTTAAAAATATAACAAGGCCAAGGTAATAACAAAGGGTAACGGCTAGTAATTTGAATTTTTGCAAGGGTTTTTAAGCTGAGGGCACTAAAATGACTGCAGGGACTAGGGGAAAGACAATGAAGCCATGAAAATCTTTCTAGGTGGTAACAGGTCACACATGTGAAGATTTATTTTGTTTTGAAGCCAACAGCTTTAATGTAATTGTGGATAATTATGTAACGTGTGAAGGTTTGTATTTTGTATTTGGTTAAGCCTTATTGGCCGACTCATTTGTAATTATTTGAGTGTGGTATAAAGGAAAGTTTTTTTTCCTTGATTTTAATAAGGAATATGATGAGATATAGATGTGAATTATGAAATTGAGCAATATGTGTTGTAAGAGGATATGCGAATTGCAAAGATCTGGTGAAGCAGTTGGTGCAGTTTGGCACAAGCAGAGGAGAAAAGATAAGTTGCTAAGATTAGTATTTGTTGGTATTATTCTATTTGGGTAATACATAGATTAGTTGGACTGTGTGTTCAGTAATCTTGCCCTTGAATTTGTTTGGCTAGTGGGTCCTTCTATATTGCATAACTCTTAATTGGGTTAAAATCTTTTAACAGAGATTCAAAGTCTCCTAACAGGGACTCATATGTACTAAATATATTTCATAAGGATCCTAATAGGCTCCACCCTCTCACAAGGAATTTTCATATTAGTGCATATTTTGTGGGCATCATTCCCATCGCGGTTTACTCTCTAATCAAGAGGTTCCCTATTCAACATATCTTGTTTTATTGTGTTGTTGTGTATGTTTATCTTTCTATGGTTGTTTCTTATATTGATTACATGGTTGAAATCTTATAATGGTAGTAAAAGTTTTTATATTTGATAATTGATTCACCACCCCCCCTCTCAATTATCTTGGTGGACTTTGCTTTCTAATAATTAGTATTAGAGAAATAGGTCATTGAAGGAAAAGTTTAACAACTTAAGGAGATCTATGATGACTCATTTCAAAAAAGAAAGCTCTAAGTTTGATGGAGTAAACTATGACAGCTCAAAAGAGAAGATGAAAACACATTTTCTATGTTTAGGACTAGGATACTAGTTGATCACAAAGAATGAGAAGACTATCATTGAGGAAGACACAATTGAAGAATGTACTGATACAGAGAGAGATCTATTCATGTGTAATATAGTTGCTAGAGAAGCACTTTTTTCATCACTTCTGGAGAATGAATACACTCAAGTAAAAACTCTAAGGACATCTCATGAAATTTGGTTAGCTTTACAATCTACTTTTGAAGGTGATGTGCATGCAAAAAGAGTTAGATTACAAACTTGGATATGTTCATTTCAAGATATAAAAATGATGGAAGATGAATCTGTTGGCAGTTATATTGGTAGGATATCCGAGATTGATGCAAGGTATCAAAGCTTGTGAAGGAAACAAGACTGAGGATGAAGTGATATGGAATATCTTAAAGACATTGACCCCTGTATTTAAGAAGACAACGCAAATGATTGAACAAGTTATACCTTGTACTTAGAAGTTTACTAGAGGAACTCTTCTTGGAACATTAGAAGCAATAGAGATAGGTTTGAGACAATCATAAGATCTACCTAGAATTGAGACAACATTCAACGCACTTAGTGTTTTCCCTAGTTTGTCAAGAAGTATTAGTGTTGTTAGGAATAGTCCCAAGAGATAACTGAGAGGGGGGCATGAATCAATTATCTACAAGTTTCAATTCTTTATCCAATTAAGTATACTTAAACATAAGCATAAACACAATGAAAGAACACTTGAACACAACACCAATATTTTGGTTATGGGGAAACCCAAATAAGTAAAAACCTCGGTGGGAATTGACACCCACTAATATTTTGTACTAGTGTATTATGATCCTTGCTAGAAGATCCTTAACCCTGTTAGGATTTTCTTTACAATATATTTAGTATAGTAGACCTAGTCAAGGGTTAGACCCTATTAAGAGACTTTTACAATATTCCCTATTAGGGGATAGGATACATTGTCCGAGAGCACACTGCTCAAAAGGGGTGAAGGCTATAACATTCTATTTAATAGATAGACACTATATCTAGCTCTTGGTGAACTGTGCTTTGACCTACTATCTGGATCAGTTCTAATGTATAGTAAAAATACTTTAATTGGTCACATAGACCTTCTTCTAATGGCTCAACACTTCACACACTCTAATCTACTCTTACTGTCAACCATGAACCACACTGAAACAATAAAAAATGACTGTCTATAAATATCTTTCCTCAAAATGATATAATCAAGTCAACCTATTAGAACTGCCTTAAAATCATATTAGAGAAGGAATAAAAAACTCCAATAACAATTCATTCGGCTCTACAAAGCATGCAACACATTCTGGGACATGTCCAATAAGATAATTATAGATGCATGCTACACACTGTCAGCTCTACCAAACCAACTGGATCTTTCTCCTCAAGCTAAATTAACTCATCCACTCTTAACTAAACATAACTAACTCTTCTCCAAGCTCTAATCCAAGGGTGCATACCTAAATGATAGGTGCAGCTCTAGAACTAATATAATCTCTATCAGCTCTTCTAAACAAACACAGGAAATTGCTACTAGTGAATAGTGATTGCATAACTTTACTTCTACTGATCATCAGACTATGTGTCCATGAGTGTATCATCATTAACAAGTTTTTATCACATATCCAAGGGTGCAAGGCTTCATGATATCTATATGGACAACCATTCATAGAACACCGCATGTTACTCTATCAGGAACACTGTCGATAGAAACTACAATATAACTATTTGTACTAACAGTCAACCTTTGCGTCCATGATATCATGCTAATAACATTTCCATGCTTCATATACATAAAGCTTACTACATAAGTTTCCCACGTAAGCTACTTACCATATGTTGTCATCAGTGACAAACATACAGTCAGCACTGGCTTGTTGGAAAATCTCCAACAATCTCCCTCTTTGGCATTGATGACAATATATGGAATGAAAAACCACCACCAATCCAATGAGAAATTATTTTATAACATTCTCCATTTCCTCATCAAAACTCCCCCAAAGATGAATCTTCCATCTGCTGCAATATTCTTCAATATTCTCCATTTTCTCAACTGAACTGCTTCCAAAACTGAATACTACTCCTCCTTAGTATATTACTCTTACTTTGCTTCTATTTTTCATGACTTCTCCTTGAGATAATCAAATTTATCCTTAGGCAAGGGCTTTTTGAATATGTCTACCAACTGATCTTTAGTACTCTCATAGTGCAACTTAACTTGTTTCTTTGTCACTTTCTCTCTTAGAAAGTGATACTTGATCACAATGTCCTTTGTCTTTGCATGCATCACAATGTTCTTAGACATATTGATAGTGCTAGTTTTATCACAATAAACAACAATATGATAATCAATTTGAATTCCAAAAATTTTTACCATTTGCTTGATCCAAAGAATTGTAGAAAAATTCAGGGCTGCTGCAACATACTCCCCTTCTACTGTTCACTGAGAAATACAATTTTGCTTCTTTCTTGTCCAAGTGATAAGTCTATCACCAAGAAACACTACTCAACCAGATGTACTATTTCTATCATCAACGCATCCTTCCCAATCAAAATTTGTATACACATGAAGCTCAACATTTTATAAATTAGGATACCATAGACCATAATCTATAGTGCCCTGCAAGTATCTTAATATTCTCTTTACTTCCACGAGGTGACTTTGTTTAGGCTTTGCTGCAAATCTTCCAACTATGCCAACTACATTAGAAATATTAGGTCTATTTTAAGTAAGATATATGAGTTTACCAATCATAGACTTCTACAATGTTGTATCTACTACTAGCAAGTCATCTTGTTTTGTAAGCTTGCATCTAGTGATCATAGGTGTTCCTACTAGCTTGCACTCATCCATCTTGAATTTCTTCAGTATCTCTTTCACATACTTGGACTGGTTAATAAAAATTCCTTTTTCTGTCTGCTGCACATTTAGTCCCAAAAAGTATTTGATAGGACCAATCATTCTCATCTCAAATTACTTTGCATTTCTTTGGAAAATTCTACACTCAATTTGTCATTACCTCCAAAGATAATGTCATCAACAAAAATAGCCACAAGTAGTAGTCCTTCATATGTCTCTCTTATAACTAGGTTACAATCTACTACTCCTTTCTTGAATCCAATCTTTGTTAGATATCCATCAAGTCTCTCATACCAAGCTCTAGGGGCTTGCTTTAGTCTATAGAGGGCTTTCTTCAATTTCCATACCGTATCAGGTCTATCTGATAGAGTGAATCCTTCTAGCTTCTCAATGTATACTTCTTCTTTTAGTTCACCATTCAAGAATGCTGACTTAACATCCATCTAATAGACTTTGAAGTTTTTGAATGTTGCAAAAGCTAAAAACAACTTAATAGCTTCAAATCTACTAACTGGTGCAAAAGTGTATGAATAGTCAATACCTTCTCTTTGTGCATATCCCTTATATACTAATATCTCTTTGTTTCTTATTACTATACCATCTTCATTCATCTTATTTCTGAATATCCATTTTGTTCCAATCACATTCTTATCGCTAGGTCTTGGGACTAGTTCTCAAGTATCATTCTTGATAATCTAATCTAGTTCTTCTTTCATAGCATCATGCCAATCTAAATCTTTACATGCATCTTCAACACTTAAAGGTTGAATCTAAGATAGTAAACATACTGCTTCACTACTTGTAGAAATCTTGGCTTTTGATCTTGTTGTGAAAAGCTTTGATCTCCAATGATGTCATCCTTTATATGATATCTAAAGGGAAACTTTGGAACTTTAGGTGATGCTGTCTCATCAGCCTTTGGAGTTTCTACTTCACTTGTCTCAGGGTCATTGAATAACACATTAATGCTATTAAACATCTCTTCAACAATTGTCTCACTAATAGAAGGTCTACGTTCTTCTTCAATCATAGGTGAGTAATCATGATATCTTTCTTGAACCATAAAATTTTCATCAATCTTAACATAATCACTTTCAATGATCTTCTTTAATCTTAAATTGTAACATCTATAAGCTTTTCTTTTAGTAGAGTAACCAAGGAAAATACCTTCATCACTTCTTGCATCAAACTTGCCTATTGCTTCATCCCTCTTGATGTAGCACTTTCTTCCAAAGATTCTAAAATATTTTATTGTGGGAACATTACCAAACCATAGCTCATATGGTGTTTTGTCAGTGCCAGGTCTTAGTTGAATTCTATTGATAGTATAGACTATTGTATTGACTGCATCTCACCAATAGGTGTGTGCAACTTTTCCTTCAATCATGATGGTGCGAGCTGTATCAAGGATGATACTATTTCTTCTCTTTGCAATTTCATTCTATTGAGGGGTTCTAGGTGCACTCAACTATTTCTTTATGCCATGTTCTTCGTAGTACTCATAGAATCTGTCAGAGGTGAATTCTCCTCCTCTATCCGATCTCAGACATTATATCTTAAGTCCAAATTCATTCTCAACCTTAGCCTTGAATATCTTGAATTTTTCAAATGCTTCTGACTTATCTTTCAAGAAGGCAACCCACATCATTCTAGTATAATCATAAAAAAACAAAATGAAATACCTTTCACCATAGTATGATCTTGTTTGAGTTGGTCCACATAGGTCTATATGACTTAGATCCAACTTGTTCTCTGCTCAATTGTGTTTCTCCTGAATGAGTTTCTCACATGCTTTCCCATCACACATTCCCTGCATATGGTATCAACTAGTTTTTCTATGCTAGGTAGATCTCTTACTGCCTTTACCTTGCTTATCTTTACTATGTTATTAAAATTGATATGACATAGTCTTTTATGCCACAACCAACTGTCATCAAATTTGGCAACAAAACAACTTGCTTCTGAATTGAGTTGGAAAACATTACCTTTAGTCTTTGAGCCTGATGCAATCATAAAACCATCCTTGTTGTTAATGATGCATTTGTCATCTTTGAAATCCAATTGATAACCTTTTCCAAGTAACTACCCAACACTAAGAAGGTTATGTTTCAAACCATCTACATATAGAACATCATCAATATTGTTCTTTCCATCCAATATGATAGCTCCTCTACCAATGATAGGTTTAGGAATGTTATCTCCAAACCTAACCATGCCACCATTATATTTTTCTAGATGAAAAAATCTATCTTTAACACCTATCATGTGATGTGAACAACCACTATGTATAATCCAGTCTGTCCTTATATCAGCATGTGAAATCAGTGCTAGTTCTTGTTCCTCTTTCTCATCTTTATGATTTGTCTTATTATTCATTTTCTCTATAATGGCAATGAATCCAATTTCTTATTCGGCTGAATCATCATCTGAAACTCCATCTCCAGCATAGTTACATTCCTTAGAGTATTTAGGCTTGTAGTCATTTTTGAACTTTCTAGCTCTTAAAGGACACTTAGATGCAAAGTGACCAATCTTATTACATGAAAAGCATTTGAATGGCAATTGACCTTCATATTTTCCTTTTCCTTTCTTTTCTCTTTTAGCAATCATAGAAATAAAATCATCTAGACTTTTCTCTTCATCATCATCATCATCAAAATTACCTAAAGTGTTTGCAAATTTCTTACCATGGACTATTGCTTTGAAGGTTGTTTCACTTTTAGGTTCTTTCTTCATTCTTGAAATCTCAAAAGCTGAGATTTTGCTGATCAAGGTCTCTCTTTTGAAATTTGATGTAAGTTGCATGGTCTAATCAAGGATTTTGATCTCATTTTCATATTCTGGAGTGATAGTAGTCATCAATTTATCCATAATCTCTTACTTTGAGATCTCTCCACCATTGTTCCTGATTCCAACAACTACTTCATTGATCCTTTGATTGTAAGCTCTAGTGTTTTCTTCAGGTAGCATCTCTAATGCATTGTATCTTTTCTTCCATGTATTTCTACACACATCCTTTTCTTGTTTGTCTCTTTCAAATATGTCTTCTAGGTGCTTCCATATTGTATGGGCTATATCTACATTCTTTATTTCAGAAAATTCACTATCAGATAGGGTGTTGATAAGGGCTTCTTTTGTTATTGCATTTTGATGAAACAATTCCTTTTTTTTTTTCCAGTAGGATCATCCTTTGCAAGGTCTTCTAATGTAGGGATCTTTACTGCTTTGATAGTTACATCAAAAGCTTCAAAAGCAACACATTACAAATGAGCCACCATCTTGTTTTTACAATCAAAATAATTCTCTCCATCAAACTTAGGACTCTCTTTTCTGAAGAATGCCATCTAATCAACCTCAAGCTATTAAAATTTCTCTCTGAGGCACTTGGCTCTGATACCAATTGTTAGGAATATTCCCAAGAGATAATTGAGAGGGGGGGGTGAATCAGTTATCTACAAGTTTCAATTATTTATCCAATTAAGTATACTTAAACATAAGCATAAAAACAATGAAATACAAATTGAACACAACACCAATATTTTGGTTACGGGGAAACCCAACTAGGTAAAAACCCTGATGGGAATTAACACACACTAATATTCTGTACTAGTATTTTATGATCCTTGCTAGAAGATCCTTAACCCTATTAGGAGTTGATTTACAATATATTTAGTATAATAGACCTGGTCAAGGCTTGGACCCTGTTAGGAGTCATTTAAAATAGTCCCTATTAGGGGAGAGTATGTACTATCCAAGAGCACACTTCTCAAAAGGGGTGAAGGCTACAACCTTTTATTTAACAAATACACACTATATCCAGATCTTGGTGAACTGGGCTTTGACCTACTATCTAGATCGGTTCCAATATATAGCACAAATACTTTACTTGGTGAAATAGACCTTCTTCTGATGGCTCAACACTTTGCATACTCTCCTCTACTCTTGTTGTCAACCATGAACCACACTCAAGCAATAACAAATGACTACCTATAAATATCTTTCATCTAAATGATATAATCAAGTTGGCCTCTTAGAACCACCTTGAAATCATATTAGAGAAACAATAACAAACTCCAATAACAATTTAGTTGGCTCTAATAAGCATGCAACACATTTGGGGACCTATCCAATAAAATAATTGTAGAACCAGAGGTAATGTATTTAAGTTGAATCATGCTGAGATGACATGTTTGATTACTAAAATTGATGATAGTTGGTTATGGCACATAAGGTTTTTTCATATAAACTTTGATAACATTGTGAAAGTTAGTAATACATTTGTAGTAAGAGATTTGTCTAAGATTATGAGACCTACTAACATGATTTGTAAAGAATGTGTTATGGGTAAGCAGAAGAGAAATTCATTTCCTAGTAAGAAGTTCACAACATCAGAAAAATTGGAAATTGTTCATACAGATTTGAGTGGTCCCACAAGGACTAGAGGATTCTATGGTGAAAGGTATTTTATGATTCTTGTTGATGATTTTTTCAAGAATGATGTGGATTGCATTTCTTAAAGAAAAATATGAAGCATTTGATAAATTCAAATTGATTAAGAACAAAGTTGAGAATGAATCTAGAATGGAGATTAAATGTTTAAGGTTTGATAGAGGTGGAGAATTTACTTTGAAGAAATTTAATACTTTTTGTGAAGTGAATGGTATTAAGAGAAAACTTTCACTCCCTAGAACACCCAAACAAAAGGGTATTGCAGAAAGAAGAAATAGATCAGTAATTGAAGCAACAAGAGCTATGTTATTTGAGAATGATTTGGTGAAGACATTCTTGCAAGAAGCGGTAAATACAATAGTATATACAATGAATAGAGTAAAAATCAAAGAAGACACAAACAAGACACCTTATGAATTATGGTTTGGACATGCACCATTAGTTAAGTATTTCAAAAATTTTGGAAGTAAGTGTTATATTAAGAGAGATGATGATATTTCAAATTTTGATCCTAGAAGTGATCAAAGTATATTTATTTATTATTCATTGAAAAGAAAATCTTATAGATGTTTCAGTAAAATAACTAAGACTAATGTTGAGATGGAAAATGTTAAAATTGATGAAAAGTACAAAATTCAGGAAAGAATTCTTGATTATGGATCTTATGAAGAATTTCATCCTAGAATTGATCAAGAAAATGTTGAACTATTCTATGAAACTGATAGTGATTTGCAGAATGAGAGTCACATTGAGGAGATAAGAGAATAACCTAGAGAAGAATTTGAAGTTGAAGCAAGAACTGAGACAGTGGCCCCTAATAGGAATCTAGCAACAAATAACTCTGTTGATTAGATTATTGGGAGCATAGAAAAAGGAGTTCTAAGAAGGAATAAGGTATAAGAAGAACTATGTTTGATTTCTCAAATTAAACCTAAAACTAATGATGAAGCTTGTGAAGATGAAAATTGGATTAAAGCAATGAAGGAAGAACTAGATCAAATTGAAAAGAACAAGACTTGGGAGTTGGTCCCTAGACCTAAAGATAAAAATGTTATAGGAACTAAATGGGTATTCAAGAACAAGATGAATGAACAAGGAGAAGTTGTAAGGAAGAAAGCAATATTGGTATGTAAAGGATACTCACAACAAGAAGGAATTGAATATGAAGAGACTTTTGCACCTGTTGTAAGAATTGAAGCAGTAAGAATATTTTTGGCTTATGCAGATTATAAGAATTTCAAAGTGTATCAGATAGATGCTAAGTTGGCATTTATGAATGGAGAATTAGAAGAAGTCTACATTGAGAAGCCTGAATGTTTTCCCTTAACTCATGAAGGCGATATGGTATGTAAATTGAACAAAGCTTTATATGGACTAAAGCAAGCACCTAGAACATGGTATGCAAGAATAGATAAATATTTGATAAAATTGGGATTTACTAAAGGCACAACATATAGTAATTTATATCTAAAAGAGAATGAGAATGGTTTTTTGATTGTAGTTATCTTTTTTGATGATATTATCTTTGGTGGAAAAGATGAAGCTAGTGATAAATTTGTAGATGAAATGAAGATAGAATTTGAAATGAGCATGATTGGTGAGATGAAATATTTTTTAGGATTACAGATAGCATAGAGAAGTGATGGTATTTTCTTATGTCAAGAAAAGTATCTGAAAGACTTGTTGCAGAGATTTGGAATGGAAAATTGTAAGTCAGTGAGCACACCTATGGTAACTAGTCATAAGTTATCTAGCACAGATGAAACTCCTTCCATGGAATAAATAAGTACATATCTATCACTAGTACATTTGAGTCCTTTTTCCCACAGTCTG
The DNA here is from genome assembly GCA_027943335.1 of Chamaecyparis obtusa. Classification (NCBI taxonomy): domain Eukaryota; kingdom Viridiplantae; phylum Streptophyta; class Pinopsida; order Cupressales; family Cupressaceae; genus Chamaecyparis; species Chamaecyparis obtusa. The sequence continues at coordinate 80,871 of BSBK01009889.1, read as the reverse complement.
CTATCAAAATTATAACACTATTTCATCGATCAAGTGACACCATTCGTCATTGTAGTTTTGCAGTAAAAAAAAATAATGACTACCATAGTTGTCATAATTATGATGACTATGGCCTTCGTAATTTTCATCTGAAGAGGGGTGGCCAATATGGTGAACATAACATCAGGTCCATTTCTAACTATCATAATTCTAACAGGCGTGCATCAAAGATTCTGCACATGCAATGGCTAGATATTGGATATTTCAAATAGATAGCCATCGTTTGTAGTATTTTACCAACGGGGATGTTGTACATGTGATGGATAGCTGCCAGATATTTCTGATAGATAGCCATCATTTGTAGTTTTATACTGATAGGGATGTTGTACATGCAACAACTACCTATCAGATAGTTTTGAGACATAGCCGATCAGACGTATAGTGCTGCTGTCAAAATAATTTTCATTACCGTCAAAAAAGTGACCTATAGGCACATTAAAAATAACAAAGCTCAAGAGACCATTGTAGTTGGTCTCTTTCTTTGGTCCATATTATTGACAAAATAGTTTACCTTTCATTAGCTCATCAAATGCGGGGATTTGAAAGAATTTAAAAGAATATTTTCATGATAACATATATTATTTAAGTTGACATTGCATGAATTTATCAACTTCGCGCACTTGTAGACTAAAAGGATAGTGATAAAGAAGAATCTCCTCCCATGGCCTACATTATTCAAGCCATGGGAGGGGATGCTTCTTTATGGCTGTACTCGTAGTCTATAAATGCGAGAAGTAGATAAATTCATTCAGCGTAAAACTAAAATAATGTACGTTAGTGATGATAATATCATCTATTAAATTATTTCAAATCCCCACATTTGATGAGCTAATGAAAGGTAAAACATTTTGTCAGTGATATGGATTAAGGAAAGAGACCAACTATGATGGTCTATTGAGCTCTGTTATCTTTAGTCCTAGCTATTGGGTAAGGCCTAGAAGACTTATACCTGTCAATCGTCGATAATATTCACTGCCTTGCCTTTATATACACTACACAATATCCAATATAAGAGAAGGTAGAAAATATGAATGGATAAAAGAAATGAAAGATACAATAATATTATCTTGTTGTTTACCTTCTCATAATTGATCCCAGTCTTGCAAAAGTAATTTTATACGATCACTAGCACATTTCGTGCATGGATGAGAAATAGTATCCAAAGTTTCTAGATGCTGAGAAGAGGTATGAGTGGAGGCCAAAGAAGAGATTTTTGTGAAGTTTTTATAAATGTAGGTTACTGAATTATCATCTATACACTGGTACTCAATCTTGAAACCCTTGTATGTATATAGCCACTCTAGAAAATCTCCACATCTAGAAAATCTCCACAAAAATCTCTTCTGGCCTCCACTGCATATACATCTTCTCAGAATCTAAAAATTCTCCATCATTGATTCACATCATTTTTTCAGCATCTCTATGGACTGACACCTTAAATTATTGAGCTTCTCTTTGCTTTGAGAATAGTTTAACATTCTCTACTTTAACAGGGCCAACCACGTGAAGGTAGAAGCTCATCTGGCCCTCCTAGGATCCTCTTATGATGCTTTACGACACTTTAAGACCTCTAAGATTTATTCTTAGGGATCATAAAGGGTCATAAGGGGTCTTGGGACATAATAGTTGAGAAACATAAATGTAGGCATCAGGGTAACAATTTTTTGGAGATACAACATAATTGATTGCTATACCTAGATGATGCAACACAACCACTAGCCCTCCAGTTCTAAGTGGACATCACGAGATCAAAAAACCAGAGATAAGGAATAAATTTAGAAAGTGAAGGAGGATGACCATAATGACTGAAATAATATAGGGACCCTATATTATTTTGGTCATTATGAACCTCCTCCTCTCTCTAAATTTATTCCTCATCTATGGTTTTTGGATCCCGCACTAGTACATTTGAGGTCAAATTTCGACGGCCATTTGTTAGAGTTGCAACACTCATTTGTTAGCATTTCGACACATGAGTTTGTCATAGTTTTTGTGTAGGAAATTGTGACAGAAGACTTATCCATCAATTTACTGACACCACATCACATTGAAAAATTCCACATGACAACAACTTCATTATGGCATTTCCTGCAGTTCATCCATCAGAATTCCAACAACACGACCTATCAGAAATATAAAATCTCTGTCAGAATGAACCGTTGAAAATATATCCTTTATGACATTATAACTATTGGAATAGCGACAGTTTCTACCTAATTTCAACAGATATACCTGTCGGTGATATGACATTACTATCAAAGCTTCTGTCAAAACATTGCTATTTCTGACACTTAAACTATCGGAAGAGCAATAGTTATGGAGCATTTTTTGACAGGTTTCCCTATCGAATGTATAGCATTACTATCAGAAGAATTTGTCATAAATTAGTTTTCTCTGACATTTTATCTATCAGAATTAATTATTAAGTGTCAAAAAATTGATGGATATGCAGATTAAAGATAATATAGCTCAAGAGACCATCATAGGTTCTCTCTTTCTTCAGTCTATATTATTGACACAATGTTTTACCTTTCATTAGCTCATCAAATCCGGGGATTTGAAAGAATTTAATAGAATATTTTCATGACAACATATATTATTTAAGTTGACATTGCACAAATTTATCTACTTCGTGCACTTGTATACTATGAGGACAGTGATAAAGAAGCATGGCCATGGGAGGATATGCTTCTTTATCACCATCTTCATAGTGTACAAGTGCACAAAGTAGATAAATTCATGCAACATCAACTTAAATAATATATGTTGTCATGAAAATATTCTATTAAATTCTTTCAAATCCTCAAATTTGATGAGCTAATGAAAGCTAAAACATTCTATCAATAATATAGACTGAAGAAAGAGAGAACCTATGATGGTCTCTTGAGCTATTTTATCTTTAGTCCTAGCTACTATCCTAGCTACCTGTCGATCGTCGAGAATAATCACCACCTTGCATTTATGTACACTGCACAAATTGAGCCCAATCTCACAAAAAAAATTTACACTTGTACATATCATCAATATTGGAGGCCTAAAGTAATTTTATACGATCACTAGCACATTTCATGCATGGATGAGAAACAGTATCCAAGTTTCTAGATAACCATTTTTGAGAAGAGGAATGAGTGCAAGGCAAAGAAGGGATAATTCCACAATAGAGAGGAAGACATCTTTTTAGCCTGGGTTTGGATCCTACCCCAATTGTCAAAGGATCTAGGGCCAGTCTAAAAAGATGTCTTCCCATTCTATCTACAACATTGTGTCCATCCATGATCTCAAGAATATCATCATCTTTCTACTCTTCATTTGCCAAAATATATCACTTCTTCAAGCTTCTAGAGTAATCTTATTAATAAAAGAACTCTTGCGAACATAAGGGTACCCATAGATCAAAATAGTTGATGTTATTGGTGCTTGTGCTCAAGGATATCGATTCACTATTTTGAAACGGCCAAATCATTTTTATTTCATTTGTAGAGAAAAGGAGTGGGAGAAAATAAGAGGGTGAAAGTTGATCGAGTGCAAGAGAAGGCATTGCATTTTATTTGATCATGAATGCTCTCTGAAATGACCAATCATGTTTTCTATTCAATTTTTTTTGGTGTTTTTTTTTCCCATATTCAATAGATAAAAATCATGGTGGTAGGCACTTAGCCATCTTTTTGATGTTCCAGGTATTTTACAAAGATATAGGTATGTGGATTTATCATTCAGTTGCTTGCAGTTATTGGTCAAATGCAAATATTTTGTCAAGTTGAAAGGGCAAGATATCAGTTTGGTGTTTTCAGTTTATGTTAAAAGTTGATTTGGTAAAATCCTCAAAAAACACATTACATGTTCTAAAATGTAAAGAAGTTGAATGTTAAATGTAAGATATATATCTCATCCATAGTAATCAAAAGAAAGGACATGAAACTTATAAGGAGATTTACCAATCCAAAAATATAAGCGAATAGGAAACATGATCGGTACCTTATGAATTGGTTTTTGAGGTGCACAATCTTCATCAATCTCCTCAGAACAAGACCCCTCCTCATGAAAAATGCATTTAATGGATTAAAAAAATCTACAAAATTGAAGCAATGGCATGTTTAGAACAAAGAAATATATTGATAATAATATGCTGAAAATTCTATTATGTTTAATACATTCAAAAGGACCAGTCCCAACAATTCTTAAACATACTTTATTTGATATGATAATAACATGCTAATTAAATTGATAAAGGTGTTATTTTCATTTAATCTACCAATTACTAATTACACAAAAAACAAATTACAAAACTGAACCAATGGCATGTTCTTTGTGTGGTACAAGGAAGATTTGGCTATGAAAAAAAAACTAACGGCCTCATCATTTTTATTTAGATTGGATAGAGGAGTGAAAGCTGAGCGCGAGAGAAGGTATGTGATTTCTTCATCTTTCAAGCATCTGGCATCATATTCGACTGCAAATTTCAAATGCATTGCATTTTATTTGATCACGAATGCTCTCTAAAATGACTACATTCTACTAGTGTCGTGCCCTAGCTCGTGCTTTATCTCCATTATTTGATATTATTGGTGCTTGTGCTCAAGGATTTTGATTCACTATTTTCAAATGTTTGGATCATTTAGATAGTTACATTTCCTGACTGTTCCTCTAGTACACAGTCAAGAAATGTAACTGTCTAATGATTATATGTAATGTTGAATGGATTAAATGCTTTATTCTTGGTAGAAGCGAATGGAAGGAATAGTGTGTATTAAATACAATCCAGTCACTTAATGAATGCTTTGGAGACTACTAGTTTGATTATCCATGCTCTACCAGTGACTAAGATTCATTAAAGGATACAAAATCCTTCATTTTGGGGTTATTGTGTGTGGATTCAAATGTAGGTTTGATTTGGTTAATGTTTAGAAGAGATCAATAAAGTATTTAAAGACAATCTTACATGTTTGGAGAGGTTTGAGAGTCACTTATCATCATTGTACCCTCACAAAAATTAGCATAGACTAGTTTTACTAAGTTTCCTTTCTCTATTTTGAGGTTTACTTTCTTTGCCATAGGGGTACAGTTAGAGGGTTCATTGACAAAATGATCCTTCAAATGGTTACTATGAATATGAATGATTTGATATAGAATATTGCTCATTTTACTTGAAGTTTGGAATAGCTTGTGCAAGGGTGAAAGTATTTTTGATCATTTTGGTCATGACTGTTCCTCTACACAGTCAGGAAATGTAACTGTCTAATGATTATATGTAATTTTGAATGGATTAAATGCTTTATTCTTGGTAGAAGTGAATGGAAGGAATAGTGTTGGTGCTAGGTTTCATTTATTATTGAATTCAATGGTTTCCAAGATGTGTTGAGGAGTTTTCTCCTTGTTTAATGTTAATTGTTCCTGCACAATTCACTCATACAACAATGAAGTTACAAAACTGAACTGATGGCATGTTTACAATGAAGAAATAGAATGATAATAATATGCTAAAAATTCTATTCTGTTTAATACATGCTAAAGGACCAGTCCCAACAATTCTTAAACATACTAGTTATCTTATATGATCAATTGTTAATAAAGGTCTAATTCTGTAGACTGTTAGCATGAAGGAAGACTTGACCTAGCCAAATCTTCCTTGTACCACACAAAAAAATGTGTGATAACTATGTCTACTCCAACCTTAATTTTTTAAGAATTCATCATATCAGATAAAGTATGTTTAAGAATTGTTGGGAGTTCTATTCAACCTTTGGTGTAAGCATGTCATTGGTTTTCAAATGTTTGGATATCCATTTTTTTGAAATGTTGATTGTGGTTATCAAATGGACAGCCCGTGAGCTTCTAGCTAGGCATCATTTGTATTGATAGCTTAGGCCATCAAATGTATTGTATCATTGATAGTTGAGACTTTGTTAAAAGGAAATAGGACAAAGAACGATTTTGATTTAGTTTCTCAATTTTGATCTTTAAGTGGCTTACAACTATAGAGAAGTATATGCAAATTTACAGATGCAGTTGCAGGATACATAGCAACTGATAATTCACAAGAAATCCATGCATCCAATTTGAATAGAAATTAATACAAAGAAATAGGGTCCTCCAATGGCCCAATCATCCAGACCTTGACTATCCCCTCAACTAGTGACCCTTCAAAACTGGGTTATCATGCAATGAGTGAGTGATCCTTCATTCTCCTGGTGTGCCCTACATCCAAACATATTGGAAATACACAATACAATGATAACAAGCCTTTCACAATCCCCCTTTCCTCAAGGAACACTATCAACATCCAGACCTTGACTATCCCCTCAACCAGTGACCCTTCAAAACTAGGTTATCATGCAATCAGTGAGTGATCCTTCATTCTCCTGGGCTTCCTTGCATCCAAACATATTGGAAATACACAATACAGTGATAAAAAGTCTTTTACAATCCCCCTTCCCTCAATGAATTACTATCAACATTTGGACCTTGACTGTCCCCTCAACCAGTGACCCTGCACTATGGTTGTTAGCCTAATTAAGACAGACCTACCTTTGCATATAATAAGAGGCCAACATGAAACAAACATCAAAATTGCAATATAAAGATTAGAATAAATCTTGAAGAAATATGGGAACTATTTTTGACAGATATTGTACAAATGAAGAGAATACTCCAAAGAGGAAATTCTTCAATGTGGAACAATTGAAGGACAATATTTTACTTTTATATTCACATCTGCAATGTTTCTGATATATTTTTGAGATAACAAAACCATAGAAAGAATAGCATATAGAAGAAAGTAAAGAATAATGATCATACTTTGAGATATTGCGGAAAATTCAAGGACCCTTCATTCCCCTCTTCCAGTGACCCTTCAAAACTAGGTTATCATGCAATCAATGAGTGATCCTTCATTCCCCTCTTCCAGTGACCCTTCAAAACTGGGTTATCATGCAATCAATGAGTGATCCTTCATTCTCCCAGTCTTCCCTGCATCCAAACATATTAGAAATACATAATACAATGATAACAAGTCTTTCAAAATACCCTTTCCCTCAAGGAACACTATCAACCATCCCTTCCACATAGCATTTCAATGTTGTATGAGTGGACTGTCCAGGAACAGTTAACATTAAATAAGCATCAAACTCCTCAACACATCTTTGTTGTAAACATGCCATTGGTTCAGTTTTGTAAATTTGTTTTTTTGTGTCAAATGCATTTAAATGGAAGATTAAGCATAGTAATAATATGCTTAGTCTATTAGTAATTGCAGATTAAATGCCCATAACTCCTTTATCAGTTTAGCATGTTATTATAAGATACTGAAGAAAACCTACTATTTGTCAGAGAAATCTTCACTGTCCCCCACAATGAAGACAATGAAGATTGACCTCCTGCCCCACAACAAAGAACATTGTAATAAGAATAAGATAGTTCCAAGAAACATTTTAACAAATATGAAAAATGAGGAAGAGTAATAACATTAACAATGCCAAGATTCACAACATTAAATTTCACCTGCAGATGAGTTTCTGCAGTGGGTTGCCCAGCATCAAAAATATGTTGAGTTGCATTTGAGATGTAACTAAGAGTATCATGTAGAATTGATCCTAAGCTTTGAAAGAATTCTCCATCCCGACAATTCAAAATTCAATCTAAGCAAGCATCAGTAAGTGAAATAAATTATAGACATCAACATTAACATCATCATAATCATTAGACATACATTATAGACATCAACATTAACATAATCATAATCATTTGGAGGGTATTCATTTTGGTCCTTGTATACTACTATGTTTCTTGAAAGTTTTTGTGATGCTTCTAAACATTAAAGACATATTTTATGGCTTAATGATAATATAGATTAGTGTTTTGTTTTCTGATGGAATGTTGTTGATCATTCATGGTCTTGAAGAAAATTTTGATTGGTTTGATTCTCGAGTCTTGATGTTGTTTCTCAACGTGATATAGACTGACCACAAGATGGTTCAGTTGGTCCTCTCTTTCTATTTAATCATTTTTCTTCTTCATGGTGTAAGTGTCAATATGTTATAATCCAACTAGCATGTCAAACCCCCACTTCTGACAAACCTCACAACATGAAAATCATAGCCAAAGACTTGGGTGATTAGCATACACAAACATCGATTACCCTCAGGAAACAATGATCATTAATATTCATTAATGGCAGGCAGTGATTCCTTGGTAATAAAGGCATTGCTAGCATTCATCATCTTAACTAAGTCATGGGTGGTGATCCTTGAAATAGCATAATTAGTAAAAGGAAATAACAACATAAGTCATGGGTGGTGATCCTTGAATTTGGAGTGAGGAAGAAGGAAAATTGGAAAACAAAATATGGAACAATCAGGTTGGAATTGGAGAAGAATTTAGAAATAAACTTGAATTATTAAAAATCCAAGTTATCTGGTTCTTTGTTTGAGGCTGGGTTTCGATTCTACTTTTGTTTTCCTATGGGTTCGACTTGGATTCCTTTGGTAGGAACTTAGGTGCCTGGGCCAATCCTGGGTGCACCTGCAGTATTATAAATATGATACATGAGGTATTTTATTCATAATTTTATAGGCTAACTCATTATTATGGTAACATGGGTAGGTATGACCACACTCCATGCCTTATAATGGTACCCGACATGGAGTGTGGTTCAAATAAAGTTGAACCAAATGCTGACCGTGATGGCTATGATCATGATGAAGATAAATATGAATATTAAATCTAAAATATGGCTTGTAATTTGAATTTTCATTGTGAATGAAGAAACTATAGATTCAAGTTGACTCATTCTATGTTGTAGTATATTTGTTCCCTAGATCTACCATATTATATATGTGTATCTTGTAAGGGACATCTTCTACTCATCCATGTATCAAAGCTCAGTGAGAGTTCTTAGGAGAAAGACAAGATGTCAGTGGGAGATGGAGAAACCAATATCAGAACACCACTTGAAGCCTTGCAATGTTGAGAGTGTGATAAAAGCTACACTTCAGACCCTATACAAGGAACAAACTTATTGAGCTTCACTTTGTTTCGAGAATAGTTTTATATTCTGTACTAAACAGGGCCAACCACATGAAGGTGGAAGCTCATTTGGCCCCATCCCCCCCCCCTAACATCACTCTAAATTCTCTGTTAACATCTAACATTCATTCATTATTTCATCCATTAATAAAATGTAACATTCATTAATTATCACACGATAACATTCATTAATTATCACACAATAACATTCATTAACACATTATAAAATTTATGAACATTCACTACCACATAATTAAATTCATTGGCATATAAAAATCAGTCATTATCAATTAAGGTGCATAGATGACAATCATTTCTTTTTTTTCTTTTCATTTCTAGTTTTTAAGATGTAAATGTTAAGATGAGTATCGATATCATCATCATGATCATCTACCCTCTCATTAGATCTCAATGCATGCCTAGTTCTCAGTTGATGCAAAGGGGGGTCATTTGCAATAACATATAAAAGGGTTAAATTAAAAACATTTTATTATAATTAAAAACATTTAAAACATTTTAAAGTATTTCTATACTTTACAGGCCATAATCATATAGCTCTTTACCTAATCTAGTCACATCATCAACATCAAGGTCAGTTTGTCTGGCCTTGGCCTCAACCTCAACATGCTCATTAACAATGGCCTCTACACTCTCTATAGCTACAATACAAATTACATTAATCCAAACACCAATTGCAATTAAATTTGTATTACTACACCAATCAATTTAAGATGTTTACTTGTATTACTGTGATGCACTTCCTCATTGTCATCAACACCCATAGGTTGTGTACAGCAAGAATCGGTAGGCTGCATTTCAATTTCATACGCATTCATGTTATCATTGTTTTCTTACTTAAAAAAAATTTACTCACTTTATTTTGGAACTTAACATCAAATAAACTAATTGGTAAATAATTAAATTTGAAGTATCATCTATTTAGCTTACTTACCCCGATGGATCCATCATGTGCACTTCTTATTCTTTCTGCCATGGCTTTATAGCCTTGTTGGAAGCCAATTATCTTGTCCTCTTCTGTGAGACTTATATTGAACTCCATGCCCTGCATTTTTTCTTGGTATCATCAAATTTTATTCTATTTTTTCATCAAAACAAAAAAAAAATTCAAATTATAAATAAATATTTAAAGATCAAAGAATTATTTTCAGTGTTAAAATCCATGTAAAGATTGTATTTTTCCAACACTTACAACTCATGCAGCAAGTTTCAAATAACCGCTAGAGCCTAGCTTATGTTGCCTATGCTTTTGCAATCTTTCCTTTGTTGCCTTCGATGTATCAGGCAATCTATGAAGAGATTGAAATATGTTAGTTCATATAAATATGAAGAGTATTTAGTACAAAATTACATTCTTAACAGTATCACATACCTTCTTCTGTTCTTTGATGGTGTATTTCCTCTTTTTACTTCAGTTTTCTCATTCGCATCTAGGATAAGACATTTCCACTCTAAATCAAGAATGCAAGGGGGGCACTGGTAATGTGGGTTTTTGCTTGATGTACACTTATACTGGTCCCTAATATACCTCAAACATATCCTGGCTCTTTGAAGGATCTTACCCTTCTGAAATGCACGAGGTCCAAAAAAGTTTGTCATACTCTCTACGAGATCATCCTTTAACTTTTCATTTTGGCTTCTCCACCTTTTAAGAAAGAAAATAGTGGTAGATACAAAAATGGATGTAATGATAACTATCCTAGCACTGATATGAAATCAAAATAGTGGATTGGGGTTTTAGTTTGGATATGATGTCATCACAAGCACCCAAATCAACAACTAGGTCCTTGTCAAAGGACTCCTCTTCAGGGACTGTGGGCTCCTTTCCATTTCTCTGCTGACCACCTGTCTGTGACAACAATATTACTAACACTATTAGAATTAATCTAAAACAGTGATGAAAAGAATATGATAAAAAACTTTATTTAACATTTTTCTTCTATCTAATTTGTAGTTCAATAACAAAGAGGTTTACCTACTGGGAAGAAGTGCATGTACGATCATCATTGTCCCGACTAGGTGGTTGCTCCATACTATGGTCATGTGTTATTATTTAAAGTTAACCAATAATTAGAAAGGACTACATTAATAAATTTCATTAGAAGATGATGATGGAGATGAGGTGGATGGTGAGGAGACTCTCTAAATGTGGTTGGCAAAAAAACTCAATTATTTAATGGTACATAGTATGTACCTGCACCCTAATGATAGTGACATCATTTGTATCTATGCGATTCAAATTGTAATCAATAAGCAGCTCTTCCCCTGCACTTATTGATTTTATCGCACATACAAATACATGATTTCCCTCGCGCGCCTCAAATATGCAATTGGGTTGCTTAATAGTTGACAGAGGTCGCGTGCTATTTATAAAACCTACAATATTCCCTGATGCTTTTGGCCTTCCATCAATGTATATAGCCACTCTTTTACTTTTCTCTTTGTCTTTTTGTTGAATATAATTTGTCGAGAGTGCATACCTACGCATACTTTTTTTATATTGAACAATTCGCATCCAACTTTTGTAATCATAACAAGGTCCAACATACTCCATCAATTCAACAACGTTTTTGTAAGAGACCTTTATGCCATCGATGGAAAATAGGCCCAAACCATGTATTGATGATGGTGCAATATGATATATCTTGCCTTTAACACTGAAATCAGTGTTTATTGGAGGAAGTTCCTTGGGGACCCATTGTTTCTATAGATTTTGGTACCTAGAGGGCACCTCAATGTCGCCTTTGCTCTCATCATCATAAGAACATGACCCCCCTTAGGCAAGGAAAAATTTCATGCGTCTATTGAATTTCCTTCTAGTCTTTTGACCTCTAGTTGATCTTCCTAATTCAGACATACTAAAAGACTCACTTTCTTCACTCAAGGAAGACACATCTGACAAATACCTATTTTTTTCTACCTGCACTCCATCAAATGAGAGAGATAATGTGAGATATTTTTCAAATTGTGAAATACATTAATCTCTATAGGGTGTCACTAATACATTTGGGGTGAAATTGCAATGGAAATTTTCGACGATGGGCAAATGTTATGTGTTTTTGGCTTTTTTTTTGAATTATAACCCGACAACGTCGCAATTGCGATGCTAACGGGATATAAGAAAAAAAAAATGGAAAACGTTGGTCATTTCTATGTTCAATAGTGCCGAGAGGGATTTTTGTAGCCATTGGGTAATTTGTATGTTGGACGAGGAGAAGTGAAGTGTCGTTTGGGTCTTGTTTTGACAACTGTGGTCAAAGATCTTGATGCTCTGTGTGGATACCAAATAACTTGAGACTCGGCATGGATAGCATATTTTTAGCTTGACCGTCGGTTACCTCTGAGTTGTGATTTATCAAAGGTATGTTCCAGCTGTCCAAAAACTCTAACCACATTTAATACCTCAGCAAATACCAAATTTGAGAACAAATTACAGTCTACCCTCAAATAGTCCTCAGGTTTGAAACATTACTCAAAATATCTATTGTAGTAGAAAAAGGGTCTAAAAGTGCATAATGATAGGTTCTAAGACCTCATAGCTTCACCTTTTGCTTCCCAAACTGCCACCAAACATGAATATACCTTTACATGAATTCTAGCGCCACTTGGATGTTTCAGACTCTGAGCGCAACTAGTAAACAGTCCAACCTCCAAAGAGCACAACCATAAGTTGGATGACCTCCTTTGATGTGTGATTTTATAGAGAAAATTCAGATTTAACTGAAAACCTCCAAAAATCTTATAGAAAGTGGTCCCCCAACATAGAAAAATCATTTTAAACAATATCCATAAACACAAGATCAACTCATTGATGAGGGCATCAATATTTGAAGTGCATGGTGCTGCCTTGAACAAGGGTTTGATTGGCCCCAAAACCCTGCGAAACCTTAAACCAAATATCCAAAAAACAATGCAATAAACACAATAGAAGATTTACCAAAATATGATTCCAAATAGCTATCAAAAATCCATGAAGGTTTCACCATTCTAAATCCCCGAATATTTTAAAAACTATGTTGAAGTCATGTTTTTCTTGAATGAAAATACCCAGTCTAGCTAGGGTGGATCACTCACCATCAAAACCAACAAAATTAAATAGGATTTTTTTTTGTTTTTAACAATACCCAGAAGAAATTCCCATGTTCATTCTAATAACATTTTGTTATGTGTGCAAACCTTATAAGAGAGAATGAGAGCTCAAACCCCAATATATAGACTTGGAAGAAGAAATTATGGAAAATTCAAATAGTTGAATATTATATTCCTTCCAAAAGGCCTCCTTATAACTTTTAAAAACAACTTATTATCTCCCAGGCTTAGGCAACACATTTGGAGACATACTTTATGAAATATTAATCATTTCATTTCAACATTAAAAAATCATCTTTAAAACACTTCAATAAAAATATTAAAATAATTTCCATCACCTTAGAGAAACTCACCAAGGCACTTGAAATGGAGAATTAAACATGATGAAACCAACTGATAGATGATAATTGATGCTGACACAAGCACATATTATAAGTGGTAGTGTTCTTCGAGAATGAAAGAGAACAAAACTAAAAGACCTAGAGTGATGGGTGCCATGCAAGTGCTTACTATAAATAACAATATTATTTGAGGACCATAGAGAACATACCTGAAAGATTGGTGTCATGCAAGAATTAACTATAAAAGCAATATTCTTCGAGTACCAAAGATAACAAACCCAAAATGATTAGTACCACACAAGAACTTACTATAAATAGTAGCGTTCTCCAAGTACCAAAGAGAACAAACCCAAAAAAACCTATTAAGATTGGTGTTGTGCAAGCATTTACTATACAGAACAATTACTGTCTAAACCCACTGAAAATTGATAATTGAGCTCACCAAAAATGTTGGAACCCTCCTAGTGTATCAAGAAATTTACAACAAACCTTGAAAAATGGCCAATGCTCACAAAAAAAGATGGCATAAAAGTGGGGACATTATAATAGCTTAGGGTGTTGAAAATGATGTAAAAATAGGAACAATACAATAGTTTAGGGTGTTGAGAAATTTTAAGCTCAAGTTTAACAAGTAAATCTTGTATAATCAAGTTAGTTTCAGAACATTAATCAAAAAGTACATCAACCTTGGTTGTACACCATTAACACAAATTTTGATGTTAAATAATGTTTCTTTCTAAAAGTATTTCTAGCTTAAACCATGTAATTTTTTTTCATCAATATTTTGGATTGGAATGATTGATTCACTATGTTTTTGGAAACATTGATCGAAAAAAAACTACAAACTATAAGTTAGAAAATTCACCTTTGAAGTGTTAACAACATCCTTATCTTTATTGATCACAACATTATTTTTGTGGATATTAGGAATAGAGTTTTTCTTACTCTTTTTGCCTTGTTTATGGGGGTTCTTTCAAGATGCAACTTCCAACATGAGGATTATGCTTGACCATCTTTATCACAATGGAACTAGCAATATGCATATTTCTTTTTAGTACTTATGGAATTAACCTTCTTTACCTTGGTTTTTTCTCCATTTACTCTAAGAGAGGATGAAAGGTTCTTTACTTCATGATAATAAGCATATGAACATGCCTCTTCAATGCTCACCAATTTGGAAATGAAAATTAGACTTACAAAAATGGTTACAAAGGCCTTTATACATTTCAGTACCTCATCATCTTGCACACCTTTGAACAATCCTTTTTTTTCTATAATTTATCTTGCTTTCCTTAATGTTTTTTCTCTTTATGAGAAATAGGATAAAGTTGTGTTAATCAATTGTTTAAATTCTAAGAAGTTGGAGCTTGTTCTTGTTAGTACCATAGAATACAAGATACTTTCATACTAAATTAGAATTTTTTTCCTTCTAAAGTAGGAAATTGAATGTAAAAACTCTTCAATTTTTCCCATCGACCGTCTATATTTTTTGGTGTGCACATTTTGAATAGAATAATCTCAATCTTAGCTTCTAGTTTAAATAGAGATTTGCTTGGTAGACTCTTCTCACTCTTTGAGGGCTCTTCCTTGATGGATCTTACATGGTTCTTACCTTTCATTTTAGCGAATTTTAACATGAGTGTCTCCATCAAGATTTTCATGAGTGTCTCTTCAATTTTGTCCATGACTTGTCTAAATCTATACCACAGTCAAGTAAATCTTCAATCGCTGGTTGAAGATTTCGGTTTGAGAATTATGGAAGAAGAGTACATAAATTTTATGGGAAGAACTACAGAATATGGAAGATTTAAATGAAATATATGTTAGTCAACAAAGAGATTTCATTGGCACTTGAAGGAAAAGTGAAGAAGCCCATAGCGATGTCGGATGAAGATTGGGGAAAGCTTAATGAGAAAGCTATGGCGATAATCTTTCTCGCATTAGGCGATAATGTGTTGTATAATGTTTCAGACAAAAATACAGCCAAAGACATATGGGATAAATTGGCTTCTACATATGCACAAGCATCCGCTGTGAACAAACTCTTCATCATGAAGAAGTTATATAAACTTAAGATGAGGGAAGGTGAAGTCATGACAAATCACCTTAATGAATTCAACACCTTGATCAACCAAGCAAATTCAGTCGGCATGACACAAGATGATGAGAATAAGGTTGTTCTATTGCTATGTTCTCTTCCTAATCCTTTTACTACCGACCAAGCTTTGAACCATTTGTGACCTCCTCCTTCATCTTTCAACTTATAGACCCACTTGTTCTTGAGTGGTTTTTGATTTGGTGGAAGAGCAACCAAATCCCAGGTGTCGTTTGCTTCAAGCGAACTCATTTCATCTGTCATAGCAACAAACCAATTATTTTTGTCATTGCTTATACATGCCTCTTTAAAGTTTGTATGTTCAATTTTCTCAAAAATTAATAGCTCTGGCTTTGCCTCTTTAGTACATAATAGCTGATAATCAGAGAATTTTGAAGGAACTTTCCTTTGTCATGAGGATCTTCTCAATTTAGGATGATTTGGTTTATGATAATGAATTGTCTGCAATTGATTATTTTCTCCAAGTGAAGGATCTATTATGTTGGTATTTGATTCATTTAGTAATTCATGAGGACTACCCTTGGAAATGGGAAAGGAGCATGTCCTTTGTATACCTGAATTATTTTGGTATGCTAGTCCTGTTAAAACTCCTTCTTGATGAACATTATCTCTACCAAGAGATGTGCTTATTGTTTCCTCTGTAATGTGTCCATGCTGGTCCCCAAAAGTGGATTGTTTCATACCCTTATGCTAAGAGTGGTCTTCACTATCATTTGAATGACTGAGAGAGTGATCTTCATGACTGGCATGAGATCTCTCTGCCCGAGAGGTGCTATGTAGAGTATCAGTCTACAGGGGAGACTCAAAAGTGCAAAAAGGAAGCAGTGTGCAGGTTAGGCACTATGGAACCATGTATTGGAACATGAGTGCCCAGAATGTTTGGTATAGGATCGCCAAAACTCATGTCACGAGTGTCGTGTGAGAAGGGAGGAATGCCTTGCGAGGGAGGAGAATGTTGACTATCATGAGTCATTCAAAACCTTTCGTGACTTTCAAACATGTCATGATTATCTTCTCCTCTACCATGAGTGTCTTCTCTATCATCAAAACTATGAGTTGCAATTTCTCTGTCATTAAAACCATGAAAAACTTCAGTCCCTATTCCTTTTTTATTGAAACTATGAGAGCAGGGGTGAGCTATGAGGCCAGAGGAATCATCACATTCAATAAACTTAGACTGCACATTGCCATGACTGGTCTCGTGACTGGTATTTCCTCTACCATGACTAGTCTTATGAGGGTCTCTAGTGTCGTGAGGAGATTCAAGACTGCGATGAGGTAACAAAGAATTGGTTAGTTCTCTGCCATCATAAGTGTCTTCCATGTTGCTGATAGGACGATGATAAGAACTGATATGAGGAGAGGAGGGGAAGAGCATGGGCTCTCCCTTGTTTTCAAAAAAACTTTGACTATCATTAGTCGAATTTCTCTGTTCTTCATTGAACATATTATATGTGTAATCATCCTCACTAGATGAGGATTGAAAAGGAGGAATTAGAATAGAGGTTGGAGTCCCCTGAAGGGAACCTATTCCCTATTGAGTAGAATCAATACCATTTGAAGGTATTCTGAAGGAAATGTAATCCTTTTCAGACTTATCAATGTCTGCAAGAGTTGGAAATTTGTGCTCATTAAAAATGACATCACGACTGCGAATGATTCTCTCTTCAACCAGATCCCAAACTCTGTAACCAAACTGATCTTTGCCATAGCCAACGAATATGCCCTTTTGTGATTTGAAATCCAGTTTTGTCCTTTGTTCTTTTGGAACATGTACATGAGCTTCGCACCCAAAAACTTTCATGTGTGAGTACGAAATCCTTTTTCCTAGCCATTCTTCTTCCAGAATGCCAAACTCTAGACGAGATGAAGGAGTCCTATTGATTAAATAGACTAATGTATTACAGGCTTCCGCCCAAAATTCTTTGCCCAAACTGGCATTGGAAAGCATACATGGTGCTTTCTCAAGAATGGTTCTATTTAACTGTTCTGTTGCCCCATTTTCTTGAGGTGAATAAGGAACAACCTTAATTCATCTTATACCATGATCTGCACAAAATTTATCAAACTCCAACGAATAGAATTCACCTCCATTATCCATTTTTAAACACTTAATTTTATGACCACTCTGATTTTCCACAAGAGCTTTAAAAATTTTTTAATTTAGAGAATACTTCTGATTTTCTAGAAAACATATAAACCCATACCTTTCGGGTGCTATCATCAAGAAAGGTGACAAAATATTGTGCACCTCTATAAGAGGTTACCTCCGTAGGTCTGAAGACATCTGAATGCACTAACTCCAAAGGTGTAGTCCTTTTATCATGTCCATCCTTCAAGAAACTGACCCACTTTTGTTTCCCATGAAGACAATGCTCACAAAATTCCAAATTTGTAGATTTGAGACCCGGTAATTGATCGCGATTCAGCATTACCTCAAGGCCTTTCTTGCTCATATGGCCTAGCCTTTGATGCCAAAGTGCAGCATCGCTGTCCACAAGTGTCAAAGCAGCTCCCACCTTATCAATAGGTTTCAAAATATAGAGACTTCCAGTTTTGTCTCCTTTAGCAATAGCCAATGAACCTTTGACTATTTTCCATGTATCCATGAGTTTAGTTTTAAAGCCTTGGGTGTATAATTGGCTGATAGAAATCAGATTCCTCTTTAATTGAGGAACATGTCTAACATCTTTGAGAAGTAATTTTGCTCCTCCTTCAAGATGCAAGACAACATCTCCTTTCCCAAAAAATTTACATGCTTTATTATCACCCAAATATACCTCTCCGAATTCACCATCTTGATAATTTGTAAATGCATCCATGAGAGAGGAAGCATGAAAGGAAGCTCCCAAATCAATTACCCACGAATCAGCTTTTTTATCACTTGTTGACAAAATTAGGATGCCCAGATCCTTTTCACAAACTATGTTTTCTTGGCTATCCAATACTTCACTACCTCAAAAACTTATTCAGTCACACATTACAAACAAAACTTATTCACCCTACTTTACCTCTCTTCCCTGAGTTCTTTCATTTGCTTGCTCTCAGCCTTGGTACCAGATAATTGAGGACTACTTCTCATCTCTTCCAAAGTCTTTATTATCAAATCCATTTCCCCTTTTATATCATCTAGCCCAAGTGTAACTCCATTTGATCCTATTTTCATAGTTTCCTCAGCAATTATACCACTTTTCCTGGCCACATTTACATACGCTGAAACAGAAACATTCAAAGAGTTTCTCTCAATGGTGCTTGGCATTGGAAGCCAAAACCCACTTCAATTATTGATAAATAAAACCAACTATAATCTTAGAAACAAAGCTATACCGGTCGAGACGTGAATCAGGATTTGCAGATTTGGACATTTTCTACAAAAATTTATAGTGTTAATAGCCCCAACCACATTTACACCCAGGGAGACATCGTACCTGTATTTCCAAATAAAGAAAATGAACACTATTTAGCACAATATCTGTCAAGTTGTTCCCATAATTATTATTTTATTATCAAAAGTACAACCAAAAAACAAAACCCTATCCAGACAGCTTTACTTATAGATCTATTATCATGTACATGTACTGAAATTTTTACATCACAATAAGCAATGAAAAAGTCCCAACACATACAACTATTCAAATTGAATTACTGTATCCAAATAATTCATGTATTATACATGCTCAGAATGGTTATATCTTTATATTTATTAGTGTAATGTTGGGCCAATGGACCTAAAATCATTTGTTTGCAATAAATGAACTATCTATGAATTTCACTTGGTTGAACAATATTAACATGTTAAAATGTTATAACTATTGGATGGTCCTGTATGATAAATAAGTAGAAACAAATATATCAAACCTGTCATAGAACTTTGTGGTGGCTGCAAGGTTGACAACTATATCGACCTTGGAACAAACTTAATTTCTCTGCTCCTCTTGAATCCCCATATCGTCGTGTATTGACACATCTCCCACAATTGGAACAATTTTTTGTGCCATGAATTTCTCATACTCTCCTTTGTAACACTCTTGCAAAAGCTTGAACAACTTTGAGGATATCATCTACGTACACAAACACATTAGACTTAAAATAACATAATGGCTGCTTATGGAATTTTTTTATGATTACCTCTTTATGGATCTTGGCCTGGGCAGATTGTAAATCTTTTACCCTCACTAGAGTAAAAATTTGTCGAACTTCAGCTTGTGCTCAGAGGATTTTCTCTATAAAAACTGTAAGAACACAGGTAGCAGATGATTAAAAATTTCCTCCTAGAAAAGATTAGTAAAAAAAATTTATAGTAGTCCCCTACAATACCTTTTCCTAGAAAGCTTGTGCCATCGATCACTAGCAAATTCTTAGCCTTCAAAAAATCTACAACACCGACAGCCATTTTGAAGTTCTTCAATCGAGAGAAAGAAATCTCAGAAGTGATAGATTACAAACTCTTGCAGAGGCTAGATTTATGCTTAATCCCAAGAGTCCATGAAAATGTGAAGTCCTCTTCATTCATCAGTACAACTGGTGAAATAGTCAATCTTACTATGAGTAGGAGATATTTTTTTATAGCAAGTCAAATTGTGATATTGCTATGAGGATTCAATTATGTAGTTTTTCGAGTCAAACTCATTGACCCATTATTCATGAGTAGTGGTTCACATGAGCCCATCTCTCAAAAGATTGAATGGAACATGTAGCACTCATTGGATCTAGGTGATGCTCATAGAGGTGAAGCATCATGAATTCCTGGGAGGTCACCCATCCCAGTACTACTCCAGCTTGAGTGCTCTTAACTACAGAGTTTCCTCCATCATTAAACACACTCTTCTTGTAACCCCATTTGTAAAACCTTCAAGTGTTGTGCCTTATGAGCCATTCATTATAAATCCCCTTAAGCTCATCAATTGGTAAGTAGGAGATATTTTCCACAGCAAGTCAAATTGTGATATTTCTATTGTGATTCACCTATGTAGTTTTTTGAGTCAAACTCATTGACCCATGATTCATGAGTAGTGGTTAACATGAACCCATCTCTCATGAGAATTAATGGAATGCTTAGCACTCATTGGATCTAGGTGATGTTCATAGAGGTGAAGCATCGAGACTTTTCGGGAGGTCACCCATCCCAGTACTACTCCATCTTGAGTGTGCTTAACTATGAAATTTCTTGCATGGTTAAACATACTCTACTTGCAACCTAGTTTTAAAACCTTCACCAAGTGTTGTGCCTTGTGAAATATTCATTAGAAATCCCCTTAAGCTCATCAATTGATAAGTAGGAGATATTTTCCACAGCAAGTCAAATTGTGATATTTCTATTAGGATTCAACTATGTAGTTTTTTGAGTCAAACTCATTGACCCATGATTATGAATAGTGGTTCACACAAACCCATCTCTCATGAGAATGAATGGAACACTTAGCACTCATTGGATCTTGCTGATGCTCACAGAGGTGAAGCACTAGGATTTCCCAGGAGGTCACCCGCCCTAGTACTACTCCATCTTGAGCATGCTTAACTATGGATTTTCCTCCATGGTTAAACACATTCTGCTTGCAACTGGAGTTGCAAATGAATGGTTCATAAGGTACAACACTTGGTGAAGGTTTTGCAAATGGGGTTGTAAGATGAGTTTCTTTAACCATGGAGGAAACTTCGTAGTTAACCATGCTAAAGATGGAGTAGTACTGGGATGTGTGATCTCTCAAGAAGTCCTAGTGCTTCACCTCTATGAGAATCACCCAAATCCAATGAGTTCTACTCCATATTGAGTGTGCTTAACTAAGGAGATTCATCCATGGTTAAACACACTCTACTTGCAACCCATTTGCAAAAGGGCTATTTATGTGGGTCAATTTTTTATTGATTCATATGTTGACAATTGTTTATCTAAATAGATTTCTAGGATGTTGATAATAGTAGAATTTTATAGATGGGAACTCTTTATTCATCTCATATCTCACTTCTTTCACTCCTTAGCCATGATTGCAGGTGATATTTTACAGTATTTTTCTTATTGTCCATTTTTTTTCTTCTTCTGCTTTGAGACTTTATCAAATTATTTTGTAACAAAACTACATTGGTTTATTTTCACTCGTCTTTAATGACAACTATTGTTTTTTGATATTAAAGTAGTCAAATTTCAAGGGGCTGACCCTTAAGTACAATGCCTAAAGGTGGAAAGAGGCATTAACTAGCAAAGTCAACACATTGATAGTAGAGAGAAAAACTAGAAACCCAACTACTTAATAACAAAAACCATAAGCATACAATAATGTGTGTTAGCATAAAAAAGGAGACTATAGCTAACACCAACAATATACCATACTAAATTAACATAAGATCTAAACCAATGTTATAGTCTTTAATGTCCATGGTTCCAAAAAGACCAGTAAAACCATAACAATAGTAACTAGTATGCCACTTGTAAATAAAACCATGTAAATTTGTATGTAATTATTTCATATTTTAGTTTAATATAATTTTATCTTTTTGCAAAAAAATTAACTATCCTTAAAAGCTTGGTTATTTTTTTGGTACTTATTAAATAGATCTCATAATATTTTAAATTAATTTTTATAAATTTAATCAAATTTCTTAATTAATTTTTTAAGGGATTATTTTATAATTGGTAAGTAAATAGCTGCTAGGGGGCAACACCGTTTATATTGATCATAAAAAGTATTACATATGTGACTTGGTCAAAAGGGGTCCAACTAGGACAAAATCATCTTCAAACACTAACACCATATAAACACAAGAAAGTGCCCACGAGGATACCACATGTCTAGTCACCTAGAAGAAAAAAAGGGTGATGAATTAGTATTTGGCAGAAACCTAGTGTAATCCTATAGGAGGAAGCCATGAATAGAAAAACAATCATTTCCCACCCAACCATCCCCACTATAGTCTATAAAATAATCTATATGCTACCTTAAACATTCACTATAAGGACACAAATGCTAAGAATTTATCCCCTGGCATTAAAAATTACTAGCCTTCAGCCTAGTTTGAACACCCAGGTCCACAATTCAAATGCATGACCAAACTTGCATTATTTGATGGGAGCTCCTAGCCCACTACCGAAGTCATATCTACTTTGATAATCTCATTCAAGGTTGATTAATCCTCTTCCTCACTATCAAGACCTTCACTATGCAGGTAGCTTTTAATCCAATTGTCACCCTTGTTTAACATAAACCCAAAAAGAAAATACAAGACCATAAAAAAAAATGTAAATTTCTTGCTTACCAGTTTTCAGTTTGTGGTGGGTGGTTGAGAAGTTGGAATGGTTAAAAGGTAGAAGGTGGATAGCCAGGGGAGATTGCTTTACCTCTTAGAAAGGAAATGATTGGAAGACCAAGAATGTGTAAGAATGTGGTATGTGTACAAAAGAAGGAACACATATAATAAAAGAGGAGGGGTTGTGTAAAGTTTGGGAGAGGACAAAATCTTCTAGGGAAGAAGTGGGTGTTGCAACTCCATAAGTAAAGACATAGAATTTTGTTTTTCTTTAAAGTCATAGTAAATAGTTGTGGGGACAGGCCATTAAGTTGTGTCAAAGTATGGAAGTGTGGGATTGTCCCCATAGTTTGGTATCAAAGCCTAAAAGGTATGTGAAGAAGAAGTTGAGAGTCTCAAAGGATTGAGTATAAAAGTTGGTTTATATTTATATAATATTGAAAAAATATTTTTGTTGCAGATTGATGAGTTTATGAGAAGAACTTGGGTACCAACATATTAAGAAATAAAAAGAAGAGAAGCCTTGGATGAGGTATCACAAAGACAAAAGAGAAGATAGAAAGATTCAATAGAAAATGAAGAAAGAAAGTCTCAAAAGAAAAGACAAGATAAAGGTCGATATGGGAAGACAAGATGAAAAGTTGGCAAGAGAAATAGAAAAGGTGAGAAAGGATTTTGAGATGTTGGTAAAGTGGTAGCTTGAAGAAAGAAGCCAAGAATACATATGGTGTTTTCTAATGATAAAGATGTTGAAGTGTCCTATAAATTTGATTATGGAGAAGAGAAGAAGGAAAAATATGGTTTCCTTGAAGAGAAAAGATGAAAAGGGTTTGGAAAACTAAGTGTTGCTAAGTAATAAATATGTCGAGGAAGATGTGAAAGAAGTTCTGATTTTGAAGAAAAAGAGGAGAAACAAGAAAGAATAGAGAGAAGAATAAGTACAAAAATCATTGAAGAGAAAAAGTAAAGAAGAGAGGAAAGTGCCTATGAAGGAGGCACTTATGAAGATATTTTGGTCTTTTGTTTTATTTGTTTATATTGTGTTTAAGCATGTGTTTGCAAGTATGAGAAACCTAAAAAGGAAAGGTCAAGAATAAGAACTTTAAGATGATGAGAGACAAGGCAAGTAAAGATCTTATAGAAAGTGTGGATGATGAAAATAAGAGTCCAAAGAAGTTGCATCGGTCTTTCAAGAAGACATGAGAAAACCATATGCACAAGAGGTACTTTGTGAAGTGTCTAGAAATGAAGAGGATGGTGCTGATATTTTCCAATAAGATAATGAAGAATTCAAAGATGCCCTAGAGTTTGATGATGCTTTAGAAGATGTCACATATGAAGGAAAATGAGTTTACAAAATGAAAAATTTGACAAGAAGTGAAGACAAAGATGAAGGAGAATCCAAATATAAGTCAATTGTAAAGGTAAATAGAAGTGAGAATGTTGATTTTTATCATATATATGGAAATAAGAATATAAATATGCAAGTTAAAAGGGAGAAGAGAATAGGACAGTTTCCAATCTTGTTTGGGATCATGGTTATAGAATACCAAGTTTGTAAAGGAAACCAATTTGTGAGGGGTAGTGGTTAAAATTTAAAGAAGAAGGTATTTTTCATAGTGGTTGTGCTAACAAGCAAGTGCCAAGGATGACACGTCTAATGAGGAGAAAATGGAAACTGGATTATATGATGAATTGGCATGAAAGGATACATAGTGAAGATGTGTTAAGGTAGAAATCAGACACGGTTTCAATACCAGTTTGCAGTGACCAGGCACATTATAGATGCCTTGTCACCTTTATTCAATCCATCTTATCCGCATTAACATTTTTCAAAACAAAAGAAAAAAAAGAAACAAAGCAAAATGTTACATTTCCCTCACTGAGATGTGGAACCATCTATCAGTTCATAGGGAATACAAATTTTTGAGTGCCGACAGTCAGCTAGGGCACACCGCAAGACCTCTATTCCCTTATTCCTGTACTTCTTCAATGCTTAATCAAATTGACCCAAACCAGATGCATATGAAAGATGTTAAGTTCTAACGTGTTTTCATCCATTTAAAACTTTAACTTTGACACTTTCAAGTCTACACAAATCTAATATACAGAGATAAGATTAAAAAAAAACCCTTTACACCATTCACAGTCCTGATTTTACTAAGTTTCTCTTCATCTCCATAGGCTTTCTTAAGAGCACCAAGCCCATCTAGGGATGCAGTTGCGTCAACCTTATTAGAACACTTCTCAACCCAACTCCCTAGATTCTCCACTATCTCCACAACAGGATGGTCATTGGTTCCAATAGTCTCACCCTCCCCCAAGGGAGTGGATGAAGTGATGGATCCCTTATGAGGTCCCTATGAAATGGAAACAGGGTCACTGTTCTTGTTCAAGCACATCCAAGGTCATGGTTCTTGTTCAAGCACAAAAATCATCAAATTTTGGATAGCACTCAATGACAAAAATATTCACTATGATAAAATTCATATGTATATAAATTTTAGCATTTTATGATTTTGATCAATACTGACAATGCTTTCGAAAAAATGAAATAAGTGGCTGAAATACACTATTTATTCAAGAATGAAGTTTAAAGAAAAATAGGTTTAGAGAAAGTGCATGAGTAATAGGTATACCCATTGAATTTATGCAATACAAGCCAACATAAAAATATGTTATTATGCCAATAGAATACTTTTGTTATGGTTCCATGTTTTATGTAATAGTACTTATCTCTCAAAAATTTTGAAATACATGTGGGTGTTTTACATTATTCCAACCACCTAACAAGCATATATAATAGGTAATAAATTGTTTTTTCAACTTAACAAATATTTTCTTTTTAATTACATGAATTTAATTATTAATTATAGGATTAAATATTGAAACCTATTTACTAATATATGGTTCTATAATTTTTATTATTTTCTTCTTTGGATTTGGCAAGGCTATAGATTTGTATGTGAGTTGGAACATAGCTCAATATATTTACAATTAGTTGTGGGTATGGCCACACTAGACCTCCTGGGTAGGATATAGGATCATTGAATTCTCAACCAAGGATAGGGACACACTCGGCTATCATCCTTAAAAGGAAAATGGATATGCAACTCGCCACAGAAAGCAATTGTCAAAATAGCCTCGCCATGCTTCCACACATGAACAAGGACACAATTGTTCATCTTTCAAAGATATAAATAAGACACACAATGATCTACAATGCTTTGTGTCTAGGGTTATAGATAACTAGCCATAGCTGATTAGTAGGAATAGGTCTTAGAAATCTTCATTATGATCTTGGCAAGTAACAAACTCAACTATCAAAAAGTTTGGCATGGGCCACTACTTGATAGAAATCTTGGTTTTCAATCAATTTGGACCTTACCAAATACCCTCTTCTTTCTTGTATAGTAAGCATAGTTGTTCATCATTACCATCTTCATCTTTTGTAATCTTTTTTATTGTAGGTTCCCACTAATTAATACACCAGTCTCTAAGCTAGTACAAACTCGAGTGAAAAAGAACCTTCAATGCTCTACAAAATTGACTCACCTAGCCACATCAATGCATGAGGTCATACCACAGAAAAAAGAAATAGTCGCTTATTGATCTAATGCAGTTTCAATTTATTGTCTTTTGAATAATTATTGTTACAAAGAATTCCTCTCTTCCTCTTTTTTTTTGAATGGATTGACTGATCCCATTTTTAACAGTTTTATCAAATAGTTCTGAACCGAAATTGAAAAATTCCATAACCTTTGCCAACATACTCCTTGTCTGTGCCAAAATAGGATCTTTGGAATAGGGTATGGATATCCATCAAGGCATAATGAAAGGGGTATAGGCTAAAGCTTGTAAATTTTGTTCCTTTTTCCATGTCATGTAATATGTCTTGCCTTGTAGCTTATATGTTTTGATTGCTAGAGAGCTTCTAGAGCTAAGCAAGAAGACCATTGCACAAGTTATAGCTGCGCGCTTAGGTATGAAAATTGTATATTTTTTAATCTAATGTATATTTTAACTAGACTTTTAGCTTATATGTTTTTAAATTGCTTTTAGTGGCTTAATATTGTAAGGTCTCTTGAAATAAGACCTTCAGGCAGTTGGTCAAAGTTTTACAAATAATCTTATCCACAAATTTGCCTAGAGCAATTGACTGAATGTTATAAAAGGTGATTGGGTTAAATGTCTTAGGAATAAAGTCAAAGAAAGTATTTTTAAAATATTAAAGTATTTAACTAGGTCTAAGAAGATTTGTGTACTTTCGACAGTTTTGCTTAGTTTGTGAAAGTTCTAGACCAAAGTTTTCATAGCCTGATTTTTGCTTCTTGTGAAGAATGATCATGTCAGATAATATAAGTGAAGAACAAAATAGGGAGGCAATCACTAGATTGTGGTCTAACTTGAAAAGAAAAGGTGATGGAAAATGTTATTGTCCCTACAAAATTTGTAAGGGCTTAAACTGTAGAAGACTGCTAATCAAAATAGTTAAGAGACATTGTAGGGAAAATGGTCACATTGAAGGGTTGCATGACTATCATCCACTGGTAAGTTATTCATTATATCATTTTAACAATTTATATACATATGAAATCACTTGATGATGAGTTGATGATCATGGTTTATTTATGTTAATAAATTTTATATAGGTTGATCTCCCTAGGGAAGTACATGATATGAACCACAACAATCTGAAGAATATGGTCTCTGAAATGGAGGAACATGGAGGTGTGAATATCCATGGTGAAGATAATGATCCCATGGAAGATGACTATCATGTGCTAGAAAACACAATTGAAGATGATGGTATAAATACATTGATCCATGACACATTTAGTCCAAGCGTATCTAATCATGATGATGATGATAGCCTCGATGTACCTCTACTTGAGAAGGCATATGAGCTCCTATACAAAGACTCCCAAACAACTCTTCTCTCTGTTGTATTGTTGTTGTTGAACTTGAAGGTTATGAATGGTTTATCCAACATAACAATGTCACGTATGTTAAGGTATGTCATATATGTCTTTATAGTTAACAAAGGGTGAATAATGTACCACTAATATTGTTTATATTAACAACTTATATTTTTTGTTGTAGATTGATAGGAGAGTTTCTGTTACCACCATCAAATATTCTACCACGCTCATATCGAGAATTATCTACTATTATGAAAGATATTGGAATGGAGTATCAAACAATACATGCTTGTGCCAATGATCATATTATATATTATAAAGAACATGAATTTGCAACACAATGCCCTATATGTCATATGAGTAGATATTGAACAAATCGAATAACAAAAAAGGTGCCTTGCAAGGTTGTTCATTACATCCCCATTATTCCAGGGATGCGACAATTATTCAGGTGTAGTAGCTTGGCACAATTTATGGATTACCATGCACACAATAGAAGTCGAGATGACATTATTTGAATTGTTGTGGATGGTTCGGAATTTATGCACATAGAGGAAAAGTGGCAACACTTCAAAGAAGAACCTTGTAATCTCAGGCTTTCATTGGCAGCGGACGGTGTCAATCCATTTGGAGAGATGAGATCTGTTTACTCGGTGTGGCCTATTTTTGTTATCAACAATAACATTCCTCCGTGGATGTCAATAAAGAGGGAGCACATTATGTTGGCAATGATTGTTCTTGGTATTTTATCATTTGATAGTTATTAATTTACATGTACTTACAAATCTTGCAGTAAAATGGTCACAATAATTATGTAATGTTACTGTTCATTCAAGTAGGTAAATATCAAGTTAAAGATATGAATGTATATATTGAGCCTCTTATCGATGAGTTGGTGGAGTTATGGAATGGTGTCACTATGTATGACGTGTCTAAACCAATAGGACAAAGACAATTTCAATTCCATGCAATACTTGCATGGACAATACATGATGCCCCAGGGCTAACACATTTTTGTGGTATGTTATAGTGAATTAAAGTTGCGCATAATAATTCTAATTATAAAAATCAACATATTTAATAATCCAATTATATCATTATCTTGTAGGTCTTCAAACAAAGGGAAAATTTGCAAGTCCAGTTTGTGGTCCAAAGATGAAATCTCATCATTCAAAAAGTTTAGGAAAGCAGGTGTTTGATGAGTGTAGACACTTCCTCCATAGGAATCATAAGTATCGAAGTACGGAAAAACATCTTTTCAATGGGACAGAAGAGACTACATCAAAGCCATGAAGAATGACACCTCGTCTATGGAAGTTGGAATATAATAGAATTAATCATTGAGGCAATGTCATTCCACCTAATGGTTTATGTTTGTAATTTATATATTTCTATTGTGATTTTTGTTTACTAATTATGTAATTGATGATCATGAAGGTCATCAAGGCACTACTGAAAACCTTCCAAAGGGACTAAAAAGTTATCCCAGACAATTTAGTAGGTTGCCCTACAACGAGCACCTACAAATTGTGCATTTGTTTGATACTATGCATATTGGAAAGAATATAATAGAGACATTGTGGAAAATATTGGATGGAAGGCGTGACAAAGAAAAAATTGTCAAAATTTGTAATGACATTCATGAATCCAATCATGCATTGAAGAATTTCATTCACTCAAATAGCAATAGAGATCAGATTAATATAAGTGCCCTTCCTTGGTTATTAATGGAGCAGCAAAGTGATGCCATAAAAGAAGTCATATGAAAAATTTAATTTCCCACAGGATTTGTTGCGAACATAAGCAATCTCATATCAAAGAAAAGTGAATTTGAGCCAAGGCTCAAAATGCATGATTGGCATACTTTCATCAAGGTAAGTTATGTTCTTCTGTATTTACAATATATTCATAAACTACGTGTACTGTTCATTATGTTATGTTAGAAAATAATGAAATGATTGGTTTATAATTATTGCAATACGTGCTACCTCGATCTCTCCCAAAGTACTTCAACAATAACATCAAACAAGTGATATATGATCTTGGAAAATACATGAGGTAAGTAGTAATATCTATTCAATTTGTTGTATATATTTATTATATTCACAATTTGTTTTTCTTGCTATGTAATCTATTGTATATTATTTTGTAAAGTCTCGTATTTATATATTTTTTGTGACTTGAATCTCTTAATGTAGGTGGTTTTCATCTAAAGAAATCCATAAAGAAGATATAAACTATTGGAAGAGAAGAATTCCTCATTTATTGTGTGAAATGCAAAAGTTTCTACCTCCAACTTTTTTCAATGCACAAGAACACTACCTCATACACCAAGTTGAGGAGATTGAATTGTGTGGACCTGTACACACTAGGTCAATGTGGATGGTTGAGAGGCACTTGAAATCTTTGAAGGCTTTGGTTTGACAAAGAGAATGTCCTGAGGGTTCTATGGTAGAGGGATATATGGTATACCAGACTATGGTGTACACTACTGAATATCTTCCTAAGTTTGCATCAAATATCCATGTAGATCGTATTTGGGATCTCAACCCTTTTAAAAAATTCGAAGGGGAGTAATTGATGGGGAAAGGTAGATTGAGGAAAGTGAGAGGTAATAAAATATAAGATGTTATTGTAATAAATTATTTCTTAATCTTCAAAATAAATCGGTTGTAAGTCATCTATTTTTTTTTGTATAGTTTCTCAAGAGTGGGATGCACTACATTTGTATATTGCAAATAATCTTAATTGGATGATGGTATGGATTGAACGATGTCAACATTTTGGTCACACATTAACATGGGAAGGTGTATCTTCACTGGTTAAAGAAGCTCATCATAATGGAGATTCGAATGTTACGCAAAGGGAAATAGATTTAGCATATGGTTAAAAGATTTCTAGGTACGTACAAATTTATTAATCACCTGTATGTTTATCAACTCACGATACAATAATTTTGACATGTTTCACATATTATTGTAGGTTAAACACCACAAGGGTATGTTCTATAATGGTCAGAAATTTCACGTCAAAGTGTTGGATGACACGAAGAAAACTTGTGATTCTAGAATAACTGCAGTCTTTCAAGTGACTAATATTTCATCTAGAAATGACTTACATCCTCAAGAGTCTAAAAATTGATACTATGGCATTTTGGATGATATACTTGAGTGCGACTTTAGTTCCTTCAAATTAGTACTCTTCGTTGTCAAATGGTACAGGCTACGACTTAATCCAAATGATCCTGATAGAACTATTATTGAACATGATAATAGATTTACAATGGTTAATACAAGGTCATTTGAGCCAATTGGGGATGAGCCCTATGTTCTTCCAAGCCAATGTGAGCAGGTATTTTACTCAGAGGTTCCACATAAATTGAGTTGGTCATTTGTTGTTAGACATGAACCAAGAGGAAGGCCGATAAAGTATAATGCAATGGAAGAAGAAGATACTGAAGAAGTAGAAGATGATGTAGATGATGATCATGATTGACAGTTATTGGATGATGTTCCTGACACAAATTTTCAAGAAGAAGAAGAAGATGATGATGATGATGATGATGATGATGATGCTACTGATGATGATGATGATGATGATGATGTTGATGTTGATGATGATGATGTTGATGATGATGATGATGACGATGATGACAACAATGACAATGACAACGATGATGATGACGAGGATGACGAGGACAACGACGATGATGATGATGATGATGACAAGGATGATGATGATGAAATTTAGAGGTATGTCATCAATCCTTAATCTATTTAATATTCATTTCTTGATAGAAATATATTTTTCTTATATGGTTACATAGTTTATTCATTATCTATTTAAAAGCTACAAGTTTCAACTACAAATAGAATACTACTAATCTAAATTAATTAAATAAAACTATTTAAAACACATATTGATGCATGAATGTATTGAGCCTTATTTTCTTTCAAGTCAAAAGCATTTGTAAGTGTTTAGTTTAGAAAAGGAAATTCATTAAATATCTATAAAAGGGAGTTGGACCTAGATCAACAATCCTTTGGTCAATGTCAACACCTACCCACAGGGATAAACCTTATGCTTTGGTCTATCAACTTACTCACTTGGAAAATGAGTAAACAACAAATTATTTTAGTTCATCCACAAGACACCCTAGGCAACATACATTCAACCTTCAATGGTTACTAACATGAGTTTGTCTCCAACCCAATCCTGCACCTCCAACTCAACACAAGCTTCAAAAACCTAATGGCCTCATTAGGTATGGCACCCTTGAGATGAACAAGATTTGGGTACTTAGGCTAGGAACACCTTCAAGACACCAAATACTCTACAATTACTTGATTTCCAAACACATACTCCAAGGTGAGTTGATGGATTAACAAGAAACACAAAATTAATTCATTCTTACTGTCCTAGAGATGAGAGTCAATGGTACCCTTCAATGGTCTGTCCTTCAAATACAATATGGATTCTGTTGGTATGTTTGTCGTTGTGCCAAAAGCTTGAACTATCAACAAACGTCACAAACACCAGATTTACCCAGATCCATGGTAACCCCAAAGGAGGTGCTGACCACCAAGTCAACAATCTCCCCCTCAGCACTGACTGAGGGTTCCGCACCAACAAAATGAAGGAGACTCTCTCCCCCTCAGCACCGGCCGAGGGTTCCACACCAACGAACTAAAGGAGACCTTTTGGGATTCAAACCTGTGACCCAAGGCTCTGATACCAATTGTTGGTATGTTTGCCGTTGCACCAAAAGCTCAAACTATCAATGAACGTCACAAACACCAAATTTACCCAGATCCATGGTAACCCCAAAGGAGGTGCTGACCACCAAGTCAATAGATTCAACATCATATAAAACTCAAGAGGCATGAAATACCCCTAAATGGATCTATATACACATACCACTCAACACAAATGGATCTGTATTCTTACAGTTTAAATTGAAGTATTTATTAATGTCTATGAATAACTACAAAGTTAATGGGTTGAAGATAAAGTATAGTATAGTAAGTCAAAACTATATACTATACAAAAGGCTTTAAAACAATCAATATCAATATTGAAAGCCAAAATCAAATCAATTTTGAAAGGAATGTATAATATAACTAATTTTATTAAGGCACATATCTTACATTAAATATTTCCTCAACTTCAACACCTTATGCTTCATGTCACCACTGGTAGGAAACCTCCTTTTCTCAATAGGTATAATATGTAAAATAACTATCAAATGAATGTTTAGAGCTACTAAGAGAAGGAAGTGATAGTTTCGATGATAGGAGAAGTACACATTATTTTTCCTTACTCAAGTGATGAAGTTTTAAGCTTATCTTAAAGTGAAAGCTTCATTTATGCATTTATGTGATGCTTATAATGTGAGCCTAATTTAAGTGTTATAATGTGTACCTTTTAATGTTTCTAATTTTTATGTGATGCTTATGATGGATTTGATTATGATTATGATGTGATTATGCTCATGATAATTGAATTACATTTGCAGGAAACTGAACCCCTTTTAGGAGCATCCCACATAGTCTCATGGATTGACAGGTATAAGTCAATACACCTTATAGACAGTCTATTTAATACACCTATCAATAGTAAGATTTAATACACTTATCAATGACTCCAACATCCCATTTAGTTATTAAATTTTTGGCTAACATTTTTATACTTGATCTTTGACATAGGGGCACAATATGGAGCAACCACTTGAAGGGGATGGTGACGATATTCCCAGCTTATCTACACATGAGCAGGTAAAACTCATTGTAATTGTGCAAACTAGATAGAAGCAAAATGTTATTTTTTTAATGTTGTTTTCTTCATTTTTTTGGAGTAATTTTGATAATACTAATACTATTGTTGTCATAGAGGGCCAGTGGTTAGAGAGAGGGAAAGCAACCTGCAGTCCTTCAGGAGTCCCCCCTTGAGGAGGACCCTTTTTTTATTGATTTAGCAGAGACCGATGACCCGATCGGTTCCATTAAAAAGCAGCTAAAGAAAATTAGAAAAGAACTTTTACATTTGGCATCCATACAGCCTTAGACTCAGGAAATAAAAGAGAGGGGAGTTGACTTGTTGCGCACTTCTAAAAACTTAAAAGTAAGTATTAATGAAATTTTTAATTATAACAAGAGTTCAATAATGGTTTTTATGTTATGCTCTTTTATGGCATTAATTAAAATATGGATGCGTTGTCTTTACAGAGTTATTTGCATAATTTTGAACCCCATTCCCATGATGAGGGTACTGTAGGTGGTTCAGGTAGATCACATGTTCCATTCCCCACTTGTGTTTTCCACTGAATATATATAGGAATGATCATAATCATTGACAATACATGCTTGAACAATCCTTTTTTTTAATTCTCTAACAATCTTGTCCATGCTAGTCCACGTGTTCTATATTTATGCATGCTCTAACAATTTTATTCTTCAGCTCCTTTCCATGATGCTATGAAAATGTTGCTTGCATCTAGGACAACCACAAATGTCATTCCGACTGCTATGTCAGCAACACGCAGCCTACAAGGATCAACTATTGCACCATCTACTGGTACACAAATCCCTCTTTTTCTCTCTTTTGTTATGTGTTTAAGAGTTATGTGTTTACGATGTAGATCCCTTGATTGTGTTTGTGTCATGGGTGCTCTGCACCAATTTATTTCCCTTGAATTATTATTTCTTGGAGGCATTTGATAATGGTTTTCATTTTTTGCAATAGGAGATGCAACAAGTCTCAATGCAACATCATTTCCTGGATGTTCCCATGTTCCTAGTATGGGAATGGTGAAGGATTTCATATTGATCATCAGCGATGATGAAGGTATTCCCTTAAAAGTAGCCAAAGTTCCAGGTACTTTAAAGTTATTATTATTCTATAGTGATATAATAGTAATTTAGTTTTTTATCACTCTTCATCGACTAATTATCCAATGATTGTTTTGTAGGGAATGATGTTTCTGGTGAAAACTTGGTGATGAGTGTTTGTGGATATTTGGGCCCACCCTACGTACATGGTGGAACATCATATCCTAACTAAAACCCCAAACCACTATTTTGATTTCATATCATTGCTAGAATAGTTTTCCTTTTCATCCATTTCTTGAACTATATTAAAGGTAGCTTCACTTCATTTATGAGTCTAACATGTTTTTTTTACTTAAAAGGTGGAATAACCAAGAAAAAAAGTTGAAGGATGATCTTGTAGAGAGTATGACCCAGCTTTTTGGACCTTGTGCATTCGAGAGAAACAAGCTCCTTGAAAGAGCTGGTTTATGTTTGAAGTATATTAGGGACCAGTACATGAAAAATTTATAGGTTAAGCCCAGGCACGAGCGTCCACCCTATGTTCCTAAGGCTGAGTGGCAGGCTCTGATTTTGGATGGAAAGTATAAAGCTGACATAAAAAAAGGAATTACACCAATAGAGAGTAGAGCAAGGTATGTGATACTATTGAGAATGTAATTATGTACTAATTAACCTCTATATTTATATGATCTAACATATTTCAAACTTTTCATAGATTGCCTGACACATCAAAGGCAACAAAGGAAAGACTAGAAAAGCACGGGACACACAAACTCGACTCTGGTGGTTTTTTGAAACTTCAAGCATGAGTTGTAAGTATTAGTAAATGAAAAATTGTATCAAATTTTTTATATATTGCAAGGAATTTTTTTTTGATGAAACAATGCAAGTAAAATTCATGATACCAAGAAAAAATGTAGGGCTCAGAGTTCAAAAGATGCCTCATAGAAGAGGACAGGAGAATTGGCTTCCAACAAGGCTATAGAGCCGTAGCTGAATGTCTATGAGCTGAAATCAGTGCGCAAGGTTCTAATAATGATCCATTTGAGCCACAGGTAAATAAGCTAAATGAAATTTATTTCAAATTGAATACTTTACCAATTAGTCTATTTGATGTTAAGTTCCAATATAAAGTGAGTATATCTATTTTAAGCAAGCAATGATAACAATGCGTAGGATATTGGAATGCAGCCTAACAATCCTTCTACACAATTTGTGCATGATGAAGGTTCGCATGATGTGCATCCTAGTGGTGGAGGTATACATTTGCTATTAAAAATTTTATATGTAATTGCAATTGGTGTTTGGATTAATGTAACATTTTGTATAGCAACTGTAGAGGATCGAGGGGTCAGTGTTCATGAGCATGTTGAGGTTGAGTCCAGCCAAAATGATGTGGCTAGATTAGGTAAAGAGCGCCACAGTTATGTTCTTTAAAATAATTAAATACTTGTAACAATTATAATAAAATATTTTTAATTTAACTCTTTTATTTGTTATTGCAGAGGACCCCCCTTTGCAGCAGCATAGGAATTTGAGATCATCAAGAATAGAGAACAAAACAACTGATGAGGGGGGAAATGATGATAACATTGATGCTCCTCTTAGAGCTTACATAGAAAAACAAATTAGAAAGAAAAAAAAGAAATGATTGTCATCTACATACCTTAATTGATAATGATTGAATTTTATGTCTCAATGAATTTAATTATGTGCTAATGAATGTTCATGAATTATGTGTTAATGCAGAATATTGATGAATGTTGCGTGTTAACGAATCTAATGTGTTAATGAATGTTATCATGTGATATTGATTGAATGTTACATTTTATTAATGGTTGAAAGAATGAATGAATGTTAGATGTTAACGGGGAATGTAGAGTGATGTTAGGGGGAGGGGGGTGGGGCCAAATGAGCTTCCACCTTCACGTGGTTGGCCCTGTTTAGTAGAGAATATTAAACTATTCTCGAAACAAAGTGAAGCTCAATAAGATACTAAATATTTCTCTATTTTGTCTAATTTATACTTTTCTTTCTATATTGTAGGTATCATTCAAAGACTCCTTACGACAGGTATCATTCAAAGACTCCTTCAAAGGCTTGCTCAATGCTGTCATAGTATTGACTACTCCATCTTTGCAACTACAGTGTCTCTGTCCTCCAGCTTGTGACTGTGATCTTGTTCAAGGTAAGATGCCCATTCTTTCCTCCACCATACTATCTTCTTGTCTTCTTGCTGCAATAACTACCTATACACTCTAAAACTTGCAAAAATTGCATTTAAAAAGTTGTCAAAATGTTGTCAAGATTGACAAATATGTTTGTCAACTTGAAAACCACTATGACAATCAAAGCAAAAGAACCTAGTTTGTGAGACCTAATTGAGTAGGTGGGTTTTGAGATTTTGTTATTAAAGTTATAGACCAATGGGTGAAATGATCAAGGATGATCATTGAGGGATGTGTGGTGTTTTATCTCAGTATGTAGATGTTGATGGGCCTTTGTTTAACTTGATCATCAATAAGCCTTGAGTTGTTAAGTTTGAGTATCACCAATACATCAACACATTTATCATGTACAGGTTTTATAATGGATACATCTCGAACAATATTATACTTGTCACTATTAATATGATCTGTGTGTGTCTAAAGAAATCTTCACAAAAAATTCTCATTATCATAATCAGAAAGAAAAGTGACTCCACAAGATTATTTGACATCAATGACAAATTGCCAACAGTCTGCCCCTTGGCATTGACGCCAAACCTCAAAACATTTCTATAACAGCAAAATATCAAATCAAATTTGAATCATACCCAAATTTGAAACATGGCAAATCACCAAAATTGGATCTGACTCATCTACTATCAATGTTCTTATTTTATGAAGAAATGGTAGGAAAGTGATTTATAATGTGAACACTGAATGTTATTTCTTCAAGTAACTGGCACAAGTTTATCTAGAAAATTTTACTACTTTGGTTGGTTGCTAACTCATCTTCCCTGTCTTTCCTTAATACATGTATGCTTGTGGGATGTCTTTGATAACTTAGTAACTACCAGAAAACGTTAGTAGAAAAGACCATAAATTTTACTTGGTGAATAATCTTGCAGCATATAAAATGATGGATTCTTATTACTATTGTTGGATTTGTAGATAATTTGGTGGGCAGAGGTGGATATGCAGAGGTGTACAAAGAAGTCCTACTAGATGGACAGATGATAGCAGTTAAAAGACTAGCAAAAGGAAACACTGATGAACATAAAGAGAAAGAGTTTCTAACAGAGGTGGGTATCATTGGGCATGTGTGTCATCCCAATGCAACCTCATTAATAGGATGCTGCATTGAGAATGGGCTTCATCTCATCTTCCATTACTATGTAAATGGTAGCTTGGCTTCACTTCTTCATGGTAACTTTCTTAATTGTCTCAAAATGGTTGTAAGATGTGAGGCTAATAACTTTCCTTGTATGATTAGATGGGGCTTTGTTATTCAGCTAATATATAATCAAATAGTGGAACAGTAAAGATTGATAGAAAGTGCTAAATAATTATTAATTTAACTATGCAACAATCTAAATGTTACAATGTTGCTGATCAAAGTCCTATTTAGATCTTCCTGCCAAAGATAAAGGAATAGAAATAAACAAGTAGACATCTCCAATTATTTTTTGTTAAACCTTTTCTCATTCACAATATCTTGAGTTTTTACCTCATTTTCAAGGCAACAAATTAAACTCTGGTTTGATTCCACAGTATGGCAAGATTCAGTGCAATAGAGATCTAAAACTCAAAAATATATTTGAAAACAGGCACCAAGACTCTAGTACTGGAATGGTCAATTCGGTACAAGGTGGCAATTGGAACAGCAAGGGGGTTGCACTATCTACATAAATATTGTCAGTGACGTATCATACACAGAGACATAAAGGCTTCAAATGTTTTGCTAGGGATAGATTTTGAACCACAGGTGAGCAAACACATATTCATAGCTGCAATTAAATGGAACATATGAAGAAATTTTTTAAAGTGTAACACAAAACTCTTGGTAACCTAGTTTTTCAAGAAAAAGATAATTTATTAATTTTCCATGTATTGTAGAATGTAATATGTTTATGGATTTTCATGCTATAATTGGTTTCAATAAGACAATGACAAACATTTCATCTCAATTCAAAATTATTTTTTCTTTATGAAGAACTTTTTACTTCTAACTAATTAATTATATTGAAGATAGTAGGGAAAGTTGCAAACCTAGTTTTGGGTTTTTAATTTCATCTATGGCTGGGCTAGTGTAGATATCAGATTTTGGTTTAGCAAAATGGCTTCCAACGCAATGGACTCACCATTCTGTCACACCAATTGAAGGAACATTTGGGTGAGCAAATTTCCTTCTATCTTGTTTACAGGACTTTTGTGATACTGTTCTCATAATTATTAGTCTACTTTTAAAGTTTTTTGTTCAATGTGTTCAAATGTCCTGAACAAGTACTTGGCATCAAAATATTTCCTGCATGGCATTGTTGATGAGAAAATGGATGTTTTTGCATTTGGGGTACTATTGCTTGAGATTATCTCAAGTCGTAGACCTATTGATGCGTCAGAAAAAAATCAGGTAGCTTGGGTGAGTATAATTATTTATCTAAATAAAATTCTATTTAACCACTTCATGTTGTAAGAAGGGCATAAGCTGACTCTTTGATGACACATGTCTAAGACAATTTTCTGCTATGCTTTGGCATTGGGGAAAAGGGTTTCAAAATGCAACCATATGCATATTTATCAAAAATGGCTTTCCTTTAATTTGAATAAAAGGACTTCCAATTAATATGGTTCTTTCACTTATCCATCTTTGTAGAACACATATTCATAATGTAGACCAAATAAAACAAAACTAAATGGCAAGCAATATATTTAATATTTAATATTTATGCCAGAGTCTACTATCTTTGTTTCAGGCCAAACCCCTATTGGAGTCCAGAAACATTCATGAACTTGTAGATCCTTGACTTCGAGGACAATATGACAGTCATCAGATGCAAAGGATGGTATTCACTGCATAATTGTGTATAAGACATTCAACAATCTGGCATCCATCAATGATTGAGGTCTTTGGTTTTTGCCTTAACAAATCTAACTTCTTATGGTAGATGATTGATTCTCTTTCACAACATTAGGTAGATATCTTGAATCTGGAAATGTCTCGTTGCCTCCATTTATCACACTAATTTATCACTGAACTACTCATAACCCTCTTAGAATTCCTTTAAAATCTTTTTGTGTTTTATGCTCTTGTTTGTCTAGTTTCTAGAACATTTTGAATTTTAAAATCCTGTTAAGAAATGAACAAGATATTACTATTTTATTGCGACTATGTTTGAATTTTTATGTGTAAATTCTGCTCATTGCATTTGCTTTGAAGTTTTTGAAGCCTTTTTAACAATTCCATTTTGTACATATACTGTAATCAATGTTGTCCATGAGATGGTATCTATTTGAAGCATTCAATCAAATATGTTACTTTCCTTTTCTACGCTTCCACATTTTACATTCCACGAGATGTTATCTCTTTGAGGCAATCTATCAAACATTTCATTTGCAATTGCTTTTGTGTTCAATTGTAGTGTGCATGTTTGCCAAAGGATGTCAATTATAATGCTTGTTCCAATGCTCACATTTGTTGTGCATGTATGAGGGGATGCTGACAAAGTTGTGAGTTTGACTTTGCTCTTATATCATTTACATTTTCTTGAAGGCTTTTAAAGTATATTCAACAAATCTTATTTTTAATAGATCTTGATATCATTGCAGTCCATGAGATACATTTCTTTGAGGCATTCTGAAAAACACTTTATGTGCATATATCGAATTCTACACAGTACATCTAAATGTCTACTCATTGCATTGGGTTGAAAGTTTCTAAAGCCTTTTCAATGTACCAATTTTGTGCTTTTGGAGAAACCATTACATGTTATTAGGCCAATTTTCATTGAAGCATTTAATCAAACTCTTCCATGTGTATTATGTGGTCATTTCATTCCATGGAATGACAACTCTTCAAGACATCCGTGCAATGATTGAAGAGGTAGCTTAATATTTGTGAATTGCATTTGCTTTGGAGTTTCTAAAGACCTTTCAACAAATTCATTTTGTACTAAACTTGTAAGTGGTGAGATCTCTTTGAGGCATTCTTTGAAGAAGATCCTCCTATTTTCATTAGATTTATTGCAATCCTATTCCATTTGATCACTTCATCTCTAATTTTCATCTTTCTTGATTTAGAAAGGGCTAAATTAAATGCTATTTCTGTGGGGAAACTTGAAGCAAAATGAAATAGTTACAATTTTTTATTTTTTTTTCTATTTTTCTTATTCACGGCAAGGTAGAGCATACACTATGATAATTGATTACATGAGTTCCAATAGCTTTCATACAAATCCAAGAGTTTTGGTAGCTGAAAACAAGCATTTTGAAAGTTAAATTTATTTCAGTGTATTGAACCATAGTCATGCCAGAATATCTCACATTGTTTAACATAGCTAAACTACACCAAATCATTCAAAAATAAACCAACTCCACTCATTATACATGAAAAAGATTATTGTAATTTTGTCCAAATTAATCAATATATTTTGTGGCTCAGTATATTCTACTCTAAACAAATATCACATCAGAAGTAGAGGTCTTTCTATAGCTCGATATATTCTTCTCCAAATAGATATCATACACATGAAATTAGAAAGTTAATTAATTTTTAGTCCCTGCCTTTAGGCGTGAGACTGAAGTTTTCATGTTCACATTTTGTAATTAATCTTGTTTCAGAAATACTGCAAGCACTTTTATCCTATGGTCTGAGATGATTTGATTTTTTTTTCATTAAATGTATTTTTCCATGGATTATACAATATAGTTAATGAGTTAGCTAATAGACATATAAATTGCAAGGACATGATATGCTTGAATACTTCAAGAGAATGGTATGTATGCTATAAAAATTGAAAGTAACATTTAAAATTTAATCAAACATCAAATTCCTAAAGTGACAACATAAGTAATAAGTGGAGTGGTCTAAACATAAGTATGTGCCTGGATGGGATGAGTACATAAATGTGTCACTAATAAATGTGTAATTGCGATGGGGTTGTTGTATCGATGACAACAATTGGGGCGTCACTAATACAACAACCTCATCGCAATTCTTTGGACAGTCGTCGCAATTGAGACGGATCCCCAAAGAACTACGATAGAAATGCGGCATCCCCAATAGAACACCCCTGTTGGAATTCTTTGCGGAGCTATCACAATTGCGATGGCAACCAAGAATTGCGACGCAATTCGGGCGTCGTCGATACAACAACCCCATCACAATTCGGGTGTCACCGATACATCAACCTCATCGCAATTCTTTGGACAGCTGTCGCAATTGAGACGGATCCCCAAAGAACTATGACATAAATGTGGCATCCCCAATAGAACACACCCATTGGAATTCTTTGCGGAGCTGTCACAATTGCGATGGAAACCAAGAATTGCGATGCAATTCGGGCATCACCGATACAGCAACTCCATCACAAATCTTTGTCTATCCATCGCAATTACAGAAATGTGGCATCCCCAATCGAACACCCCCGTTGGAATTCTTTGCGGAGCTGTTGCAATTGTGACGGAAACCAAGAATTGCAATGCAATTCGGGCGTCACCGATACAGCAACTCCATCACAAATCTTTGTCTATCCGTCACAATTGCGACGGATCGCCAAATATTTGTGATGCAGTTGCTACCACAATGGCCGTCGTAATTCTTTGGTATACATCACAATTGCGATGGCTCCCCGAAGATTTGTGACGGGGTTGCTGTCACAATGAAGGGGTCGCATTGTGATGGGAAGGAGTCAATTGCGATGACAAGGTGAAGACATCATATTTTGCAACTAAAAAATTGCAACGTCTATGACTGTCACAATTGCAACACATATCTGTCGCAATTGTGACACATAGTCATTGCAAATGCGGGCCAAATTTATTAGTGTGTATTGACTTATACCTGTCGATCCATGAGACTATGTGGGAGCTTGTGAAAGGAGTCTGAGTACCTACATATGTAATTCAATTATCTAATGTTAGCTAAAAAAATCATGATACATATACTCAAAATGACATAGTAAGTACATTAAAAACCATAAGCATCCCATAGCAAGTACATCATGAATTAATTATATTAAGGATTGATTGCATAACTGCACATTTCTATCAAAAAGTCAATATTAAATAGATTAAGCAGTGATCATGTAACTGTACATTTCATTCATGTCATTCATCTTCTTCTTCATCCAACTAATCACCATGATCATCATTGACATCGACATCATCACCACCACTGTCATTGTCTTTGTCTTCATCATTGTCATCATCATCGACATCATCATCATCCTCATCATCATCATCATCATCATCATCATCATCATCATCATCATCATCATCATCATCATCATCATCATCATCATCATCATCATCATCATTAGCAACATCATTGTCATCATCATCATCATCAGTAGCATCATCATCGTCATCATCTTCTTCTTCTTCAAGAAAAGTTGCGTCAGGAACATCATCGACTAACTGTTGCTCATGATCATCATCTACATCATCTTCTAGTTGTTCGTAATCTTCTTCTTCCACCACATTATACCTCATCAACCTTCCTCTTGGATCATGTCTAACAACAAACAACCAACCCAATTTATGTGGAACCTCTGAGTAAAATACTTACTCACATTGGCTTGGAAGAACATAGGGTTCATCCCCAACTGGCTCAAACCACCTTGTATTAATCAATGGAAATCTATTGTCATGTTCAATAATAGTTCTATCAGGATCATTTTGATTAAGTAGTAGCCTATACCATCTGACGATGAAGAGAACTAATCTGAAGGAATTAAATTCACACTCAAGTATATCATCCAAAATGCCATAGTATCAATTTTCGGACTCTCGAGGATGTAAGTCATTTCTAAATGAAATATTAGTCACCCGAAAGACTGCACTTATCCCAGAATCACAAATTTTCTTTGTGTCATCCAACTTTTTGATGCAAAATTTATGACCATTGCAAAACATAGCCTTGTGGTGTTTGACCTGCAAAAATATGTAAAACATGTATAAATTAATGCATCGAGAGTTCATAAATGTACGAGTGATTAACAAATTTATATGTACTTAAAAATCTTTTAAACCATGTGCTAAATCTATTTCCCTTTGGGTAACATTTGGATCTCCGTTACAATGAGCTTCATTAACCAATGAAGACATAGCTTTCCATGTTAATGTGCGACCTAAATGATGAC
The DNA here is from genome assembly GCA_027943335.1 of Chamaecyparis obtusa. NCBI lineage: Eukaryota > Viridiplantae > Streptophyta > Pinopsida > Cupressales > Cupressaceae > Chamaecyparis > Chamaecyparis obtusa. The sequence continues at coordinate 36,913 of BSBK01009889.1, read as the reverse complement.
ATCGTTCAATCCATTTCGTCATCCAATCTTATTTTTTGCAATATACAAATATATTGCATTCCACTCTTGAGCAGCTATACAAAAAATAAATAGACGACTTACAACCGATTAATTTTGAAGATCAAGAATTAATTAATAGCTACAATAACATCTTATAATTTATTACCTCTCACTTTCCTCATTCTGCCTTCCCCCACCAAGTACTCCCCTTCAAATTTTCTAATGGTCTCGAGATCCCAAATGCGATCTATATGGATCTTTGCTACAAGCTTAGGAAGATATTCAGTAATGTACACCATAGTCTGGTATACCATATATCCCTCCACCATAGAACCCTCAGGATGTTCTCTTTGCTGAACCAAAGCCTTCAAAAATTTCAGGTTCCTCTCAACCATCCACATTGATCGAGTGTGTACAGGTCCACACATTTTAATCTCCTCAACTTGGTGTATGAAGTAGTGTTCATGTGCATTGAAAAAGGTTAAAGGTAGACACTTTTGCATTTCACACATTAGAAGAGGAATTCTTCTCTTCCAATATTTTATATCTGCTCTATGGATTTCTTTAGATGACAACCACCTACAAGACATTCAAGACACAAAAATATATAAACATGAGACTTTACAATATATATATACAACAAATTGAATAGATATCATTGCTTACCTCATGTATTTCCCAAGATCATATATCACTTGTTTGATGTTATTGTTGAAGTTCTCTGGGAGAGAAAGGGGTAACACATACTGCAACAATTATAAAAATAATCATGTCATTCTTTTCTCATATAATACAATGAGAAGTACATGCAGTTTACAAATATATTGTAAATACAAAAGAACATGACTTACCTTGATGAAGGTATGCCAATCATGTATTTTCAACCTTGGCCCAAATTCACCTTTCTTTGATATGGTACTGCTGATGTTTGCAACAAATCCTATGGGAAATATAATTTTTCATATCACTTCTTTTATGACATCACTTTTTTGTTCTATTAATAACCAAGGAAGGGCCCTTGTATTAATCCATTCTCCATTTCTATTTGATTCAATGAAATTTTTCATTGCATGATTGGATTCATGAATGTCGTTACAAATTTTGACAATTTTTTCTTTGTCATGCCTTCCATCCAATATCTTCCATAATATCTCCATTATATTCTTTCCAATATGCATAGTATCAAACAAATGCACATCTTGCAGTTGCTCATAGTAGGGCAACCTACTAAATTGTCTAGGATAACTCTTTAGTCCCTTTGGAAGGTGCTCATTAGTGTTTCCTTGATGAAATTCATGATCATCAATCACATAATCAGCAAATAAAACACAATAAAGATATACAAATTCCAAACATAAACCATTAGGTAGAATGGTAGTACCTTGATGATTAATTCTATTATATTCCAACTTCCATAAGTGAGGTGTCATTCTCCATGGCTTAGATGTAGTCTCTTCTTTCCCATTGAAAAGATGTTTTTCAGTAATTCGATAGTTATGATTTTTGTGGAGAAAGTGTCTATACTCATCAAACACCTGCTTTCCTAAACTTTTTGAATGAGGAGATTTCATCTTTGGACCACAAAATGGACATGCAAATTTTCCCTTTGTTTGAAGACCTACAAGGTAATGATACAATTGGATTAAATATGTTAATTTTTATGTTTATAATTATCATGTGCAACTTGAATTCACCATAACATACTAGAAAAATGTGTTAGCCCTGGGGCATCATGTATTGTTCATACAAGCATTGCATGGAATTGAAATTGTCTGTCTCCTATTGGTATAGAGATGTCATACATAGTGACACCTTTCCATAAGTCCACCAACTCGTCGATAAGAGGCTCAATATAAACATTCATATCTTTAATTTGGTATTTACCTGGTTGAATGAACAACATCATTACATAATTATTGTGACCACTTTACTACAAGATTTATAATTACATGTAGATAACTATTAAATGATCAAATACCTGTAACAATCATTGCCAACATAATGTACTCCCTCTTTATTGACATCCATGGAGTAATGTTATTTTTTATGACAAAAATAGGCCAAACAGTGCAAATAGATCTTAGTCATTCGCTGCCACTGAAAGCTTGAGATTTCGAGTTTCTTCGATAAAGTGTGACCACTTTTCCTCTATGTCCTTAAATATAGAACCATCCGCAAGTATTTGAATAATGTCATCTTGACTCTTATTGCATGCATGGTAATCCATAAATTGTGCCAAGCTACTACACCTAAATAATCTTTGCAAATGTGGTATAATGGGGATGTAACGAAAAACCTTGTGAGGCACCTTTTTTGTTATTTGATCTATTCGATATCTACTCATGTGACATTCAGGGCATTTTGTTGCAAATTCATGTTCTTTATGATAAATAATATGATCATTGGGACAAGCATCTATTGCTTGATACTCTATTCCAATATCTTTCATAGTGGCACATAATTCTCGGTATGAGTGAGGGAGAATATTCGATGGTGGTAACAAGAACTCACCTATCAATATATAGAAAAAAATATATGTTGTTAATATTAACAATATTTATGGTACATGTTTCACCATTTAATTACTATAATATGACATACCGCATGACTATAATATGACATTAACAATATATATGACATACAGTATTACTATAATATGGCATTAACAATATTAACAATATTTATGGTACATGTTTCACCATTTAATTACTATAATATGACATTAACAATATGAAATACCGTACCATACATGACATTGCTGTGTTTGATAAACCATTCATAATCTTCAAGTTCAACAACAACAATACAACAGAGAGAAGAGTTGTTTGGGAGCCTTCGTAAAGGGGTGTGGTTGTCTTCTCAAGTAGAGGTATATCATGGATGACATCAACATCATCCTGATCATCATCATCAGTTGTGCCAACACCAAATGTGTCATGGATCAATGTATTAGTACCATCATTATCAATATTCCCACCTCCATGGTCCATATCATGTACTCCCCTAGGGAGGTCGACCTATATTAAAATGATGAACACAAATAAACCATGATAATGATTTCATCATTAGGTGTATTTCATATATATATTAATTGTTAAATAAATATAATGAAAAACTTACCAATTCATGATAATCAAAGCCTCCTTCAATGTGACCATTATCCCTATAATGTCTCTTAGCTATTTTGATTAGCAATCTTCTAATGTTTAAGCCCTTACAATTATTACAGGGATAATAACATTTTCCATTGCCTTTTCTTTTCAAGTTCGATCACAATATATTGATTGCATCCCCATTACCTTCTTCACTTGGATTGTCTAACATGATGCTTCTTCATTTAGATTATCTATAACCTAATTATATATATAAATTGAAAACTTAGTTATGAAATGATGTGGTAGTGTAGTATACCAAATTGAAACACTTCTATTATTGTAGTCTTCCACCTCAAACTCTTTCCTATTGTGGCAAGAAAGAAAGATATTCAAATAATATAGTAGTTTGTAAATCAAAATAAAATGGAGGCAAGTTTTTGATTGAGGGTACAGGGAACAACACCCATCAGTACTTTTATCGAATTGTAAATTTCAATTTTGAACCATTCTGTGAATATAGAACATGGATGTAATCTCAGAAAATAACAAAATGTAGACATGACAAATTACTTATTTTGTTATTCTACATTACTTACTATTTGAGTGCATGTTCCACCTGAAACTTGATCAAGTCTTGTTTGATACTTCAATTTTGTGTTCACTGTCCTATAGAAGTACACAATTTTGTATTTGCCCAATATGTTATTCAAAAAACAACAATAGAATAAAATACTTGTTGAGAAAGATCATCATAGGAGTATCAAAAACTAGAGATTTAAGGTAACACAACATTATAAGACTCTTACATTCAACCTTCAACTCATGCACCTAATAAATAGGAGAAAAAATACATGAAATTAAAAAATTTAACTAATGAATTGTGTTTTTCTTCTCATCTTAATCGACCAAATTTATATGAGATTCTAAAGAAGGCCTCACTCTTAATCAACCAAATCTTCCTTGTACCACACAAAAAACTGTGTGATAACTATGTCTACTCCAACCTTATTTGTTTAAGAATTCATCATATCAGATAAAGTATGTTTAAGAATTGTTTGTTTTAAACATGCCATTGGTTTAGTTTTGTAAAAAAACATTGTGTTAGATGCATTTAAAATTATCTTCATTGTCTTTCGATTGTCTAAATGCTTCTTTATTTGTCAACTAATTAATACATGCTACTATATAAAGAAGACAATGAAGATTTGTCTGACAAAAATGAATACACTAAACTGAACCAATGACATGTTTACAAAAATTATCATAACTCACAAGAAAAACTAAAACAATGGGATGTTTATAACTGATTAAGAGTGAGGAATAGCTTGTGCAAGGGTGAAAGTAGTTTTGATCATTTTGGTCGTGACTGTTCCTCTACACAGTCAGGAAATGTAACTGTCTAATGATTATATGTAATGTTGAATGGATTAAATTCTTTATTCTTGGTAGAACTGAATGGAAGGAATAGTGTTGGTGTTAGGTTTCATTTATTATTGAATTCACTGGTTTCCAAGATGTGTTGAGGAGTTTGCTCCTTGTTTAATGTTAACTGTTCCTGCACAATCCACTCATACAACAGTGAAATGCTATGTGGAAGGGATGGTTGATAGTGTTCCTTGAGGGAAGGGGGATTTTGAAAGTCTTGTTATCATTGTATTGTGTATTTCCAATATGTTTGGATGCAGGGCAGACCGGGAGAATGAAGGATCACTCACTGATTGCATGATAACCCCACCAAGCATTCTTTCCTTTAATTTTACACAATATCTCAAAGTATGATCATTATTCTTTACTTTCTTCTATATGCTATTCTTTCTATGGTTTTGTTATCTTATAAATATATCAAAAACATTGCAGATGTGCATATAAAAGTAAAATATTGTCCTTCAATTGTTCCACATTGAAGCATTTCCTCTTTGGAGTATTCTCTTCATTTGTACAATATCTATCAAAAATGGTTCCCATATTTATTCAAGATCTATTTTAATCTTTATATTGCAATTTTGATTAGATTTGACCTATAGTTGATTTCATTAGTATTTTATAACATATACTCCTAATGTGAAATGTGGAGAGAAAGAAAGAGACACACTAGGTATGAATTACACGATATACCCATCATCACTTAGAAAGTAAATAATAAATTATGGATAGGGAGCAACCCCCTAACCTCTAGATGTTTGTTTCATGTTGGCCTCTTATTATATGCAAACATAAGCCTATCTTAATTAGGCTAACAACCACAGTGTAGGGTCACTGGTTGAGGGGACAGTCAAGGGCTAGATGTTGATAGTAATTCATTAAGGGAAGGGAGATTGTAAAAGACTTTTTATCATTGTATTGTGTATTTCCAATATGTTTGGATACAGGGTAGACCAGGAGAGTGAAGGATCACTCACTGATTGCATGATAACCCAGTTTTGAAGGGTCACTAGTTGAGGGGAAAGTCAAGGTCTGGATGATTGCACCATTGGATGACCCTATTTCTTTGTAGTAATTGCTATTCAAATTGGATGAATAGATTTCTTGTAAATTATCGGCTGCTATGTATCCTGCAACTGCATCCTTAAATCTCCATATACTTCTCTAGGGTTGTAAGCACTTAGGGATCAAAATATAGAGACTAAATCAAAATCATTCTTTGTCCTATTTCCTTTTAACAAAGTCTCAACTATCAATGATACAATATACATTTGATGCCCTAAGCTATCAAATATATAAATGGCACCTACCTAGAAGCTCACCAGGAGAATGAAGGATCACTCACTGATTGCATGATAACCCAGTTTTGAAGGGTCACTGGTTGAGGGGATAGTCAAGGTCTAGATGATTGGGCCATTGGAGGACCCTAGTTCTTTGTATTAATTTCTATTCAAATTGGATGCATGGATTTATTGTGAATTATCAGCTGCTATGTATCCTGCAACTGCATCTGTAAATCTGCATATACTTCTCTAGGGTTGTAAGCCACTTAGGGATCAAAATAGAGAAACTAAATAAAAATCGTTCTTTGTCCTATTTCCTTTTAACAAAGTATCAACTATCAATCATACAATACATTTGATGCCCTAAGCTATCAATACAAATGGCACCTAGCTAGAAGCTCATGGGCTATCCATTTTATAACCACAGTCAACATTTTAAAAAAATGGATATACTTGAGCACAAGCACCAATAACATCGAATAATGGAGTTAAAGCATGGGCTAGGGAAAAACACCAGTAGAATGTGGTCATTTTAGTGAAAGCAATTTACAATGACATCATTAAACATATATGCCAGTAATATCAACAAACATGAATCCAAACATTTGAATACAGTGAATCGATATCCTTGAGCACAAGCACCAATAACATCAAATAATAGAGATAAAGCACTGGCTACGGCATGACACCAGTAGAATGCGATCATTTTAGAGAGGATTCATGATCAAATAAAATGAAATGCATTCGAATATGATGCCAGAGACTTGAAAGATGAAGAAATCACATACCTTCTCCCACGCTTAGCTTTCGCTCCTTTTCTCCCGCTCCCTCTATCCAATAGAAATAAAAATGGTGAGGTCATTTCACTCTTTTCTTTAATCTATACCCTAAATCTATTGGTATTCCGATGGTCAATTAGACACCCATCAGAATACTCACATCATCAGGGCATATTACAAAAAAAAGACCACAAAATTCGTAATAAAAAGTTACCCATCAAAAACTTCTATCGAAATTTGGCCCCAAATGTAATAGTGTCGTAGTATCCACTTAAAATTGGAGGAGTAGTGGTTTTATTGCATCATTTGGGTAAAGCATTCAATTATGTTGTGTCTCCAAACAATTGTGACCATGATATATACATTTATGTTTTTGAGTTGTTGTGATATCTACATTTATCTTTTTTAGCTATCGTGTTTATTTGCATGTTTTTTATGTGTTTGGCTTCTCTCCCTCACATCAAAAATAAGATTTTCCCACTTTGAATTGAGAATGCACGTGCAACACAACCAGAATATGCGTAGATAGAAAGTGGAGCTAAGAAGACTACAATATGCAGGGCTATAATCAATCCCTTCATACCAAGGAGTACCATCAGAAATATTGACCATTTACAATCATGAACAGTGAGCAATCAAATAGCTCATTTTTTTTGTTAGCATGTGTAGTCTCCGTGTATATGAAAAATGAATGAAATATCAAGTTGAAATAAAATAGTGAACACAAATTCAAATTCAAGACCTAATTTATCAAGAGCAACAAATGTTAGGACGGAAGAAAAATCATTAAGACTTGTAGACACCTAAATTTGATTACATCATTTAGTAATTTTATTTAGTCTTCTTCTAGGACATCTTATTAATTAAATATTATTATTTAATTAATCTGTTATCCCCTAGTTAATTAATTTAATTAATTAACTATAGTCCAATTAATTATCTAAATGACAAACCCATAGTCTGATAATTAATTAAATCCCTATTCTTCTATTAATTTAAATGGATATACTTATCTATTTAAATTAATTCATAAACCCCTTTTTTCCTCCCACTTGGAATTAAATAAAATATTTAATTCTAAACATCATGCTAATCTTCCTTTATTAGCTAAATAACCCATGCTTAGCTACTCTAACCCTCCACTCATTCTCTTTCCTCCCATCACATCCCTCTAATCCTCCACTTATCCTCCATTTGCCTTTATATTGAGCCTCTTTCTCCTTCATTTTCATCCATCTTTTATGCAAGGTTATGATGCTAGTTTGAGAGCTTGTAAACTACCAAGCTACCATTATAATGCCAAAATCTCCATTGAAGCTTGAACATTAACATTTGAGGACAAATATTCTATCATTTGGACAACATATATTCAACAAGGAAGGTTTGCATCACTTTTGAGTTTTTCGTTTAAGCTTTCTTTGGTCTAATCTTAAGTGTTTATCTAGTTTTTTTTGTTGAATGTTTAGATTTCTTTTCATTCCTTAATACTACATTTTAGGTATTACATTTTGGCACACCCAGTGGGACCCACTTCAAGGGTCATTTTTCTTCATCTTTTTCATTTTTTATTTGCAAAACTAACCCAAATACTAAGGTTTTTTGATGTTTGAGTGCTTTGCAAGGATTTTTTTGGGTATTTTGCAGGTTGGAGGCTGAAGAAGACACATTTGCACAGGCATTCCCACTCTCAAATTTTACACAGTGATGATTTTAAAAATCACAAAATTATGCGGGAACGCGGGTTCTTCAGGAACGTGTGTTTGGTTGCAAGAATGCTTGTATGGACTGCATGAATGCATTCCCACAGAGAAACTTCTAATCTTCTATCTTTTTCTACTCTCTATCTCGATTCACCAATCGGTTCTTTGTACCCTTTTTGCAGGATCGCATTCCCACAACATGGGAACGCTATTTCACTAGGCGGGATTGCTTGTCGACTTTTGTAAAAAAAAAAAGTCTTGAAATTTTTTGCCTTCATTCCTGCAATGCAAGAACACAGTTTGACTTTGCGGGAATGCGGGTAAAAACAAAAATTTTAAAAATTTTTAAAAATTAAAATAAAAAAAAATCTTGAAATTTTTTGCCTTGATTCTCGCAATGCAGGTTGAATTTTCAGGAATGTAGGTAAAAAGAAAAAAGTCTTACAAAAAAAAAAAAATTAACACATTTTTTCCTTTGGTGCACTAAAAAGAACATTGTATACCTACACAACACCTCACTTTTTGATTTGGGTTTTAAAACCAAAGGTTACAAAGAACAATCAAATACATCTCTTTTGAGTGCTTAAAAATCAATCCAAATCAACCTTGAATGCCTAAGGGAGAATCAAATTGCAATCAAAACACTTTGAATTGTTGCTTAAAAAGAATGAAACAAAGTATTGAATGCTAAAGGGAATAACACTTTTCTTATTTTCGCAAAGCAATTTCCTTTTATTCAAGCATTGTCATTTACGTTTCAAAGAACCTTGCATGTTAAAAATGAGTGTTTGATGTTGTAGAATAGAAAACACTTAACCTAAACTAAGTTTAATTTGGAAATGAATACTTCTTAGTGTGTTTGAAGGAGTGTTTTTCAACACTTTCTTAGAGCTTTTTAAATTCTTTGCAAAACCTTGTTAAAGTAAGTGATGTAGAAGCAATCCACTTGTATCTATATCCTCTCCCCTCACCATTATGGACCTTGGGTGAAGAGAAAGATCAAGTCTAATTGACAACACTTCTAGCGAGGCTTGTCTAGAGAGAAGCGCTTCCTCTTTAGAGAACAACCTCAAACCGGTAATTCCCCGATCGATATAGAAACAAGGTGTTGAGAAAACTCTGGCCTTATCCCCTCAAGCTTAGGAGAGGCATGTTGATGGTAGCCTAAGGTAGGTGAATACCCTTATGATTTCGGCATGGTAAACTAGGCTCTTAAGTGAGTCACGTGCATACAAACTAATTGGGGCGACGTTGCGGATCTTACTAAAGGCCATTAATCAGAGGCCCACCCAATCTACTCCTAAAATTATCATAATCTTTGTGCAAGGACCGACCCAAGTATTTTCCCAGGTCACCTAAAGATTACTCAACATTTGTATTCCTCTTTTGGGATACCAAGTTATGGGAAAAGGTTGTGATACTAGCCTGTCTTATAGGTAGAAATTGCTTGTGCATGTTTTCAAAGTTATAAAACTAGTGAAAACATCTGTTGAACATACACAATCAAAAATTTCTACAAACAAATCATTTTCCATGTTAGTCTAATCCTCCATTCTAGAAGTCACCCAAGCCTCCAAAATCCTGTCATCCTAGTCTCCTAATCATAGTCATCTTAGTCATTTCTCATCCCCTTTCCATCCTCTTTAGAGTCATCCTTTCCTCCTATCTTGAGCTTGATCCAAATCTCAATCTGAGCTTATTAGCCATCCTAATCTGAGCTTTAGCTTTCCTTCCATCCTCACCCTTCATCCCCATCCAACTCATCTATAAATCATCATGTCCCAATTTCTTTATGATGAGTTCAATCATCCCACCTTTTCTCCCACTTTATCCTATTGCAATGATGATGATAGTCTTGTTGATCATGATGAATACTTTGAAAACCTTATCAAGCTTTCTCAAAAAATCCCTCAGAATCCAATCATCCCTCCAAACTACCCCACCAGTTCTCCATACATATACACTAGTACTCCTTATCATACCTTTGACAAGGGAAACCCATTATCCACACCTTCTTCCTATATTGTACCCACTTATCCCCCACATCCTAATCCAAATCCTCCATCTCCTTATCCTCCAACCCATTTTCAAAATCAAGTTCCTAGTCTTCCAATCCAACACCATAATCCCCATACTATTGCTAATCCACCTTCCAACCTATCCTACCTTTCTCCTCCATCTCCTCCATCCAATCTCAATCTAACATCTTCCATTCCTACCTACATTACCATGAATCCTCTTCTACAAGAAATATGCATCCCTCCACCCACTTCATATCCCATGCCTCAATTGATCACTCCTACTTCACCAGTTAGTCAATCTAGTTCACAAGCTCCCTTCATGTCCACTTATGTGAACTATCTAGTCATTCCATCCTCCATCTCCTTTTATGCATAGTCATCCCCTCAACCAAGCTCACAATCCACTATCCCACCTACATGTGTGGACTATCCTAGTTGTCCATATTCTACACACTCCAATCCTTCACCTCAACCTTCATTGCAAAAGTCTCCAAGGAGTTTCACAAGGAAGCCAACAAAAAATCCATCTCCTAAAGCTGAAAAGTTATGTCATCTCAATCCTTCATGTGAATCCATCACTAATGGAGCCCATCCACCTCTCCCATCAACTATCGTTCCTCCATATAACCCACTTATTGATCCTCTTCCATCTCCTGACTTCATTGAGTCATTCCCATGCATTGATTCCACCCAATCCCCATCCACTTCTTCTCCTCCTAGCATTTCCAAGCTAGATCCAATGAGCCTCATGATTTCACCCCTCTTCCTGCCATCATAATTGTAGAATCTCCCACCCTTTCATCCATATCATATGAGGAGTTTTCCCCTCTTCCTGCAATCACAATTGGAGAATCTCCCATCCTTTCATCCATCTGATCTAAAGATTACATCCATACATTCCCCATCACTCTACCCACACCCATCCAATCCAGTGAAGATCTTGCCCAAAAGCATTTTGAATCATCCATTGAACTAAGTCAAGATCAAATCCCTTCACTTTCTCTATTGCATGTTCTATTGCTTCCATCACCCCCAATCTAAGATCCCATCATCCCAATTCCTCCAATCCAAGAGCTTATAATCCAATTTCCTCCAACTCAAGATCCTATCATCCCACTTCCTCCATTACATGATCCATTTCTCACATCCACTCCTCCATCTCAAGATCCATTACTATCCCCAAATCCTAGTCAAGATCATATCATCCCATCCCTTCCACTTCATGATCCTCTAACAACTATCCCACCACCATCACTCTATCCCCTTGGTCCACTTACATTTGTCAATGGTAGCCCACTTGAAGAATAAGAAATAAGTTTCATATCTTCCACCATGACACCTAATACTAGAAGTTTATATTATTCCCCAAGTTAGAAGTATCCTTGCTTGGATAAAATGCTCAAGAAATGGAATTATCAAGGTAAAGGCCTAGGTGCTCATGAACAAGGAAATCTAGAGCCCATATAGGATAAGAAACATCCAAAATCATGTGGTATTGGACATACATCTGAAGAAGGCACTTCCTCTAGAAATGTTGGTACAACTAAATCCAAATTCAAACATCCTTCCAAAACAAAAATTGCATCTTCCCATCGTCCCCCCAAAGCCTACAATGACATTCCTCCTCCTCCATCATTACAATCCAAAATAACCTATCACATTCCTTCTTCATCTTCCAAATCTATTTTGGGTCCCTATGTCCCAAAATCTACCATTACATGTCCTCCACATAGAAAATCCATTTTGGGGCCTTACGTCTCAAAATATCATCCCCCATCTTATCCTACTCAATCCTTCATCCACCATAGAGGTCCCATCCCATACATTCCTAGTCAGGATCAACAAAGGAACAACCCCACATCTGCTATCTGTCAATCTCCTTCCATCTCTCCATCCATATCTCATCCATCCTGTCCATCTTCGCATATTCATTCCAATGCTCCTTGAAATTTGGATACTAACTCAAAAATGCATAAAGGCAACTATCCACAAAAATATAAGGATTTCCATGTCCACTCTAAATGACATGATCAAGCAAAGAAAAAACCAATCAAGCAATACACAACATCCCAATGGCCACAAAGGCCCATCAAAGAAAAAGAAAAATCCAATGCATCCCAATGGCCACAAAGGCCCACCAAAGCAAAAGAAAAATCTACTACATTGCCACAAAGGCCCACCAAAGCTAAAGCAAAGATGATGTGGATCCCAAAGAAAAAAGATGCAATGCATCTAATAGCAATATCCACAATGGCATCCAAAGTTGCTAACCCACCAGCAACTCAATCTTCTCCTCCATCTCCTAAATCTATTTTGGGTCCCTATGTCCCAAAATCTCCTAGCACAAATCCTTTGTCCTATCCACACCTATCTTCCACAACCCATGCACTTCATCCACTTTCCTCGCAACATATGTCAATTTTGGTCTTGACATCATCTTCCTATCATGATCAATTTCCATCCTTCCATCCAAACACCTTCTACCACCATATCTCCCATCCAATCCATGCCTTTGCACAATCCATCCATCCTAACAAAGTTGTACCAACATCCAGATGAATTAGAAGGTCAGCCAAAAAATCAGAAAGTCAGAGAAACTTAGTAACAAATTCCAATATCAGTGACAAATCAACAAAGAGTCAACAACAAAATCAAAAAATCCATAAAAATTGGAAAAATCAAGAAAAATATCAAAAAAGAAAAAGAAAAGAAATAGAAAATCATTCATCCAATTCTAAAAATTTGGCAATTCAAGTGCCTTGGACAAGTACCATGATGAAAACCTAGAAAATATGCATCATGCATAATCCCTCCATCCAGATCCACTCCACGACTATGGACAATTTTCATTCCAGCACATCCTATCCAACATCTACTCCATCCCATTTGTCTCTCACCTCCTTCATCCTCCTTCGGATCTTGATATGGGAATAAAGACCACCAGGTATACATGCTTTTGGCACACCTATCCTCTATCCATCCATCCTTCCTATCAACTTATCTTCCATCCATTTCCTTCCATCCATTCCCCTTATCCACCTACTATTCCCAAGCTTCCATCTACCTTCCTCATCCTATTATTGTCTTATCTTCCATTCTATCATACCCCCTCCTAGTGCCTCTCAATACATGAACTATCATAAGCAGGGGCATCTTATTCCTTCCTGATATATTCCTTGGAGACCTTATCACATATATATTCCTTTCATCTCCCCGTCCTTTCATATCTTCCCATCTTTATCCTCCAAATATATATCTTCCTCTAATATAAAATCCTTATCTTCCTCCAATCCTCCCATCCAAATCCCTTAGCAGTCCTTCTAGCATCAATCCCTAAGAATTTTCCCCCAAATCCTTCCAAAACATACATCCCTCAGCAATTCCTCTATCCACACCCCCAAGCGATACCTTCATCCAATCCCTTAGCAATTCCTCTATCAACATCCCCACATGATGTCTCCATCCAATCCCCAAGCATTCCTCTCTACAAATCCCTCAACACTTCCTCCATCCCTATCCCTCAACATTTTCTCCATCTTTCCATCACCTTGTACTTCCCTTGTTATTGGTATCTAGCTCTAGGCTACCCCCCATGCAATCCAATGTCATCCATTCATATCCTAATGCTAGTAGCAATCTACCATCATATGCAAACCCTATCCATATTCTCTAAGCTATCCAAACCCAAAAATCAATCAACCCATCCAATCACATCCCTATTTCTTGTTGCAAGCCTTGATCTCAATCCAATCATCATCATTGGGATGCATCGTTCTCAATCCATTGTCACCCTTACCACAATCAGTCCATCTTGACTTTCCATATCAATTGGGGCATCATCATGTCCATCTTTGCATCATAGCCTTCCTCCCTAATCCCTTGTACATATTTTAGTTTGTGTCTTGAACATAGTGTCAATCATGTCCCCACCTAGTCTCATTTGTACATATGTGTCTTTAGGTCGCATCCTTCATGTCGGTTAGTCCTTGCATCATCATGACCCATGTCCCTATCTAGCTAGCACTTTAGCAACCATCCCTTAGTCCCTTCAAGGTTTGAGTGTCTTGTTGGTGTGCTTTTTCCCAAAGGTCAGATTGGCATTAGGATTGACAAGGCTAGTGTCACATTCACTCAACACTCCAAATCTGACAAGGAAAAAGGCCAACTAACAAGGATCATGTGATGCCCTCCCTATAGATCAATGCACATACCCTATATTTTGAGGCTGCCTCTGGATATATTACTTGAGTTTACGAAGGTGGAAATTTTGTATTGATTAGATCTTATTTATCATTATGTTTCTCACATGGAAGAGTATAACCACGATCTAGAATTTTCTATACATTATGGTGAAAATTTAAAATAGAATATAGATAAATTAGAATGAATTATTAACCTAGAATGAATAAATATTTAAAAGGGTAAAGTGAAGGTCTCAGGCATATGGTTCATGATTAGGTGAAATGAAATGTTTTAATTATATGATGATCATAAATTCATGTTACCTTGTATATAATGCTATGTTGTACTAATGATTTCTATTGACTATGAGATGATCTTAGATTTGGAAGAAGCGAGTGGTACAAACTTAACCTCATGACAAAGAGGTAAGTACTTTTATTTATAGTAGCAATGACCCACCTAGTGTTAATTACATTATCTCTGTAATATATTTAGTCATTTGAATATGAGCATGTCAATTTCAAATAATACAATAGTTATCATAATGAGAGTAATGGTGGGAGTGTTGTTTGGGCGAGGGAGATTTAAATATTATGGTAACATTCACTATATGAACTATTTTAAATATTATAGATAGATGAGAAGGGAAATGTTGCATGGTTATTATATGTTATTGATTTAATGAATTGATGCATTTAGATTGTGGATAGTTGTAGAAATAATTCAAGGTGATCATTATAGTAGTTTTGATACCAGGTTAACTATTGAAGGAGTAAATAAAACCTTGTGATATACAAGACATTGGGAAGATAATTGGAATTGATCAATTATTGAACATTTTAATATAATTTTAAAAAGAGCTCTCTATGTTCTGAGTAGCCTCCGCTTTACAACATTATCGCCAATACCAACATATGTCATGTCCATTTTCTATTGGTTATGTAGTGTCCATGATGATCTTACCATTAATTGATTCTTCTACATCATACTAAAGCAATAAGTAATATTGCCTTCAAAGTGTTATACATCGTTAATACTAATGTGAACATTTAAAATTTCTATAATATCGATAAAATATTATATGTGTATATATATTGACCTCAATGTTATAATATATATTGAACTTGGTGTTGATATTAATGTCATGATACTAATAATAATATGTCGTTATTGACACATCAAGATGACTACTAAACAACAATACTATCGATTATATTAGTATGTTGGGAATCGATATCATCACTATAGTGATGGCCTTGTTTCAAACAAAAAAATTTACAATTGACATACACATTTTACCTTGGCATCAAAAATAATATTTATGGGTATTTCTTGTAGTTATATCAAATCCAAATAGATATATGTATCATAATATAATTATTATCAATTAATATAAATTACTAGTATTACTTTTATTATATATTGTTCAATTTTTAATTTATAACATTTCAATTCCTTTGTTTAATTTTAATTCATTTTAATAAAGATAATGATCATTAAATTTCAATATGAAGACACGTGTATAACTAATGCTTGTTACAAAGGAACAAAGATCATAGTGAGAAAATAAAATGTTTAATTTTTTTTTAGAAATTGTATTGATACATTCAATCCGTGTTGTAGCGAGCCCTTTTTCATGTATGTTGTACCTAGGGCGACGACAGTCTATTATTCTTATGCAGTAGACTAGGGTATGGGTGAGCACCATTCTCATAGTTTACCTTGTTGTTTAGATGTTACCGTTCTATCAAAAGTGGGTCCATCTATCACGTGACTCTGAGACAGATTTCACTTTTTGTGTTTCGTACAAGCGGCTTTGTACGCAAGTGACACCTTGTCACTTCATTTAATAATGAAACCTTTGGTACACTATTATGATGATTGGCCCACTCTCGAGTCTCTCCTTTACCACTGCATTCAATAGAGCATGGTCTTCTGGAGTACGCTGTATTTTCTTTTATGACTTCTGACGAAGCGTTCTTAGAGACCACTTTTTATTGATCAACAAGAATATGTCAATACGCAACTTAATGGGGAATTGACGTGATGATGTGAAGGAGCTTCTTAACAAGTTCTACTCACATTCATTGCAGTGGGGGCTCGGTGAATGGAGAATGGGAGGGGAGTATGAAGCGAAAAGTTTCTAAGTAGTGATGGGAGCTCACAGGCATTAAGCTCAACATAAAAAACCTTAAGGGAAAGGACAACAACATTGGTGGGGAGTATAAATGGTTGATGGAGATCTTACTGCCCGGGGACATCCCTTGGAGAGAAGCTCTACATTCTTACTTGGGAATGAGGAGACAAGACTTTCAGCAAAAAGAGGTGGAAATTTGTGACTTCTTGGTTTTACATATCACTATATGGCTCGGCGCGACTTCAAAAAAAAGTCACGATAGCAGCATCTATGGCCCTTCATTACTTTGCAGAAAAATGATCCTTGAATACTCGGAATGATTTCTTTTTTTTCATTATTGGTAAAATCGTCATGGTACCTGCCAGTGAGAACATTTTCACTCAGCATTCTATCAAACAGTCCAACGCTGATGCTTTCCAAGACTATTGAACTGAACTGGCACGTGAATGGTTCATGTTTTGGGAGTTTTCTAAAGCCTCTCAAACACGGTGCGTTTCTGGAAGGAGAAGGTAACCATCACCATTCACTTAAAAGATATTAACTTATCTTGTATAATATGTCTTCAAACTTCACAATCAATGGATTTAAAAGATCGACATCTCTCTCTTTCAAGAAAACTAAAAGTATTGCTTCAATTTCAAATTCCTAATCCCATATTCATGAATATTACATTCCATTTACCATCTCTTTAATGAATTTTTTTAACATGTTAGGCGAGGAGTTTGTAATCTTCCTAGTTGCATTTGATTATACTAAAGTTTTACGCACTATAATGTAGACAAAAAATTTACCTGCAAGTTTGCACTCCTTTCAAAATTATTTATAATGGCATAGGCTGAGAGGATACTAGCTAGAGGATTTGGTACAATTGATAATATTCCTTTCAGCGATACCAGCCATCTGAAATGTCAATGTTAGCATTTAACTCATATATTATTGCTAGAAGCGATGGCAGACATCTGTAATGTCAATCTTAGTATTTAACTCATTATCGTTGTTAGGAGCGATAGGTACTATGTCAAATTATTGTGCAACTCAACTATGGGTGCTGTGTCTATCATATGACCTCTAATATCTAGAATTCATTGGACGTTGTCTCTGATCTACACTCTTTATGCGTCCACCAGTAATGCCAAATTGGAGTTCTTCTTAAACAGAGCAGAACCAATGAGGATTAAGGGTTTTTAATGATTTGAAATTGATTGTCCTCCACCAATTTATATATGTATCCAATTTAGAAAACTGATGTGTCTCATAGACTTCCAATGTTATATCTCTCCCGTTTAAGAAATTGCACCCTCTCATAATCGGTACTTAATTGATTAATCACCAACTTAGTTGTATAATGATATATAAACTATTAATTATGACTGATTTCTTCATTGCATCGATAACTATAAATCATGATCATTCGTTGTATTAGATCGATATCTATTTTGTGGAATCATTGATGATGTTCGTACCGCTTCGTAACCGAGTTGGACATTCTTACCTTAATCAATACTGAAGCTATCCATCGATCTCTGAATCGGTTTATCATTGATATAGTGAATATCGCATATGAACAATTGTCCACTACTGATCGATCAACCTTGATGTAATAAGTCAATCTGTTAATCAATTCTTGATATTGCCAATCATGTATATCATTATCTTAGTTTAATTACCATTATGAGTTGATGTTTAAAATTCTAAACATAGATTTTTTTTAAATATTAAAGAAAATATAACTTTTCTAGAATTTGAGTGAGGGGTTGAGAACTTATTTGCTTGTAGACCGAACATTCAATGGAATGAATTATATGGTAGGTTATTGTGTAGCTCTAGTTTGAAGTTTCTTGGGATATAGCTTTCTAAGTACAAATGTTAACCTACGTCGAGGACCTCATGTAAGATTAGCATAGTCTTCTAGAATCGATGTTATAGTCAAGTAGTTTTTAAAGTGAGGAATGTATTCTCTTAAGATTTTAGATTTCTTTGACGGTGGTTTAATATATATAATTTGACTAAGTTTGTTTTTTATTTTAAATTACTTCAAATTTTACTATTTTTATGAGTAGATTATTAGGGTAACTTTTAGAAGTAAGATTTATAAAGTTAGATATAGTCTTTTACTAAATGTAAATTTAGATTATCTTTTATAATCAGTTTTAAAGGTTAATGGGATGTTTTAGGTGGAGCAACTAACTCTCATTCTACTAATGTGTCTATTAGCCTATAGTTTCAATGGAATTATAGTGAAATAGACCCTTTTATCTTGATATGGGAATATATCTATGTTTTGTGTAGATAGTGTAGGAGGTGAAATGTAACATGGCTAAGTTGGTAATTCTCAATCGTTTATGTAATGATGACTAGGATTAAGATAGTTAGAGTTGTCAAGACCTTTTAAAAAAAAACAAAAAACTATCTATTAAGTTGTGATAGTGAAATCAATCTCACAATTGATCATAATGGTGCAAAAAAGTTTTCACTTGCTCGAGGGTTGGCTAGGACCTTAGAGATCTCATGATGCCATTTGGATGGGTGGAGAGCATGTATGTTGTTATTATTTTTCTGTCTGGTACTCATCTAATGATGAACATACACCATTTTTAGGAAACTTGACTTGAGTGAAACTTTAGGGTTTTAAGTAAGAAGCTTTTTGAGTGACTAAATCATAAACTTTCTTTTATGGGAATGTAAATATTAGAGAACTATTTAATGGAGTTCTTGAAAGGACTTGAATAACATGTCATTGAATAATTTGAGATTATTATGGCTTACTTTTCTTCATAGCTCATAAATTCCCTTCGTTTGTCATTATTATGATGTAAATACTTATTTAATTATCAATTTAAGGTATCAATGAGATTATCACCCTTACGATCATGTATCTAACTTTTAACAGATCTTATATTATGCACCTAGTTGGTAGTCTTGTATGTAGGAAATGGTGAATGGGATGAGAGGCAAAAACATATGGAACATGAAGAGAGTCCCAGGTATGCAATTGCAAGTATTAATCATTCTTTGATCATTGTTATAAAGTTTATTGTTCTAGCCAGATGTGTTATCAAGTTGGATTTTAGTTGTTAAAAAAATAAATTGTGAGTCTATTTTCTATGTTTGAGTAGAATAATCAGGTTGTGTGACATCTTCTCTTGTGTGTAAAAGTTGGGCATTACAGATCAAAGAGAGATCCTTCTACACTTTGAGCTCCACATCACTCAGGTGGGTATACCTCATCTTCACACACATACAACTTGAATCACACTACAGGCCTATAGGTAATTGACTATGGAATGGTTCTCAAACCCCTATAGGTATCCTGTACCTTAATGAAACCAAGATCTCATGCAATAGCCCTACTTGCATAGAATGGGTATGAAAACCAGAGACCTATGCTAACAACATGAAAGGGAAAGGGTGAAACTGAATGTAAATGATTTAAAGATGGGTTTGAAAGGTCCCCTGAGATACCTAAGTCCCTCATAGACTAGTGCCTTGTCCAATGGGCCACAGAGTCAAATACCCTATTGCAATAGACAGCTATGAAACAAGAAAGCAACAAATTCAATGTGTTGATGCCTAACATCAATCACACACCATGACCAAAGCTCACTTCAACAACCCACCTATGTATCCAAGTATGTTATTACCCATCCAAAGGCTTTTAACCCTCCCCTTAGAAGAGACCTATAGACAGATAATACATTAACTAGCATCCACTGGAAGACAAGCATGACATATCTTTGACACCTTAGCTCATACATACATGAAAAATAATCCTAAACCAGTTATCTCTGCGAAGACAACTCCACTTGCAAACACATAGGAAATGCAAATAGAAAAATCAAACACCCTTGATGTATGAGTAATGAATTTAGAATTCAAATGGAGATAGCTTGGTAACAGTTAAATAGAAAGAATCCTCAGAAAATGGCCTACACCTACCAAAAATTTCATGGCTCTAGCCCTTTTCTTCTGGTCTCTGCAGTTATTTTTATGTCTTTGGCATTGAAACCCTTGCAAAAATTTATAAATCTAGTCGTTATAATAAAAAGCCTTAAACTGCCCTAGCCCTGTTCTATTTTTATGTTACTTTTTGGATCACTTAACTTCTCAAAGCCCATGTGTGCAAATATTTCATAAGTCTATCCACCTAGCACCTCAAATTTTCCTAAGTTCTCAGCGCTTAATATTTCCTTAAGCCTAAACTTTGGAGGGTTTATTTTTCCTATTTCCTGTGCCTTTAGTATTTCCTATATTTTGGCTTTAATTTTTCATGGGCCCAAGCTCTCTGACAGCATTTAGATTTGATGGCAGGCATAAGTTCTCATAGAGTGTGTCAGAGGCTTGAGATCATGCGTCGACTGTTGATTCCTCCACGGTTGCAGTATTTAAAATAGAGCAGGTCCACTGCCACATAAGCACAAATGGTAAATTGAGTCCTCATACATAAGACAAATCAATTGCAATATGCATTATATTCTCTGAACCAACAAAGGAAGAAAGAACACCCTGTATGCAGAGAAAAGGAAAATATCTACAGTAAAAGGACCCTTCATGGAACCAGAATAATGGACATCCAAAATTTGTGGAACCCCCACCAAGTCAAAAATATAGCCATATATACCCCCTAGTCATCTTGGAATCCCAAAGATAGGATGCAACAAGCTCCAGATGACTAGGGTTAGGGTTTCACCCACCACACCAAATGAATCAATCAAGAATTTACTGCATTGGAAGGAGAACCAAGTAATCAGAACAATCAGACACCAGATTGATCTTCATTTATGATGAATCTCTAAAATTGTACTAAAGACCATGAATTTATAATGCATATCAATCTAATTGTACACCTGCAACATGCCTTGAGCAAGAAAACCCACTCCTTTACGACACAAACCTCTCTGTAATCAATCATGAAATTGTGGACTACTCTGCAACAATCTAAAAGTCTTTATCCACCAACTCCAGCCACTTAGAAATTGAATTCCAGTCCTTTCTATCACTAAAACCCTTTAAAAATTTAAATTCTGGTAGTAACAATCACTTCCATGGCACCAGCAGTGAATCGGCGGTCCATATTTAAACTTGGATCAACTTTATGTCCTGACCACTAGATCCTTCTTTTTCGCAAGTTTATTTCTTACTTTAACCCGGTCACATTTAGCAAACTAGCGACTGAGGGTTTTCACTAGTTCATAGATAACTTTACCTCTATGCCATTTAGTTTAGTGATTACGTGAAAGCTTGTTCGCTGAATCGCCAGTCAACTTGGAACATTACCATTTTACTCAGCAAATGAGTGAATCCTTTGAACTTTGTTGGCATCGCTAACCTCATTTATCCGGACTTCCAAACTTTAGATCTTGCCTAGGCCCACTTTGTGCCACTTATCATCATGTTATTCACTGCTACTGCCCAGTCATTACTGACATAGGACCCACTTGCCTAAGCCTTCGAATCAGACGGTGGACATAAGATCTCATGGCTCTAACACACTCCATGAGAACTTACGCCAACCATAGATTTAGTCCCCATCACAAGTGTTTCTGACAATGGTCCCACCTTGCAGTATCATCCACGTCGACCAATCAAAAGTTGCCAAATTGATTATATGTAGTAGTGGACCCACCTTACTTTATCACTTCTAAAAAAGGTGAAATCGACGGTCGGTGTAAGATCTCAAACCTCTAACACATCCCATGAGAAGTTATGCCCGTCGTTGATCTTCTGCATGTGTCAGGACCCTCTGACAAGTCAAAAATTTAGGTCACATTGACAACCACCTAGTCATTACCTCGTGGACCAATCAAAAACTATCACTTATACCTACGTGTCATTTTGGACCCACCATTTATGCTGACCTAAACACCTGGATAATCGAACGGCTGGTGGATCATCTGAAAGGGTTAAAAGATTCTATGGGCTTATACGCCAACCGTTGATCTAGAATCTGTTGCTGATGACGTAAAGCCCAACCCCACTGTGCTGCATAGGATACTTCAACGAATGAGAGACCGCCACATCAAAAAATCTAGCAAGTGGACAAACAATTTTTATTTGTTCATTCTGACAACCCTACCACTTCATTATTTCCTTCAGCCAATAGGGAAATGCCATTTGTGCTTATGTGGTAGTAGACCCGCTCTGTTTTAAATGTTACAACCGTGGAGGAATTAACAGTCGGCACATGATCTAAAGCCTCTAACAAAATCTATGAGAATTTACACCCGCCATCAGATCTAAATGTTGTTAGAGAGCCTAGGCCCATGAAAAATTAAAGCTGAAATATAGGAAATACTAAAGGCACAGGACTTAGGAAAAATAAACCCACCAGAATTTAGGCTTAAGGAAATATTAAGCGCTGAGAACTTAGGAAAATTTAAGGTGCTAGGCGGATAGACTTATGAAATATTTGCACACATGGGTTTTGAGAACTTAAGTGATCCAAAAAGTAACATAAGAATAGAACAGAGCTAGGGTAGTTTAGGGCTTTTTATTATAACGGCTAGATTTATGAATTTTTGCAAAGGTTTCAAGGCTAGAGACATAAAAATAACTGTAGAGACCAAAAGAAAAGGGCTAGGGCCATGAAATTTTTTGTAGGTGTAGGCCATTTTCTGAGGATTCTTGCTATGACATGAAAATGGGCTAACATGTCTCACTTGTCTCTTTTTACAGGAAACTTAGTCTAAATCCATCCACCATCAGTCTTCATAGGATGTATCCTTCCTCATATCAGACCAATCAAATTAATTGTCAACCATCATCCTCTTTATAGAAAAATACTTTGTGAGATACATTTTATTTCTCTGGTACTTTTGGTTCTTTGTTTATCTTTTATCTTGATCTTCCTTGTTCCACCTCCTCATGGTCGCTATGATCCTTTATATCATGGTGCACTGTGAATGGTGGAGTTTGGGGCAAGGTCTTGATCTTTTCTATCTGAGAGTCAGTCAGACATGACCCTTGCATAGTTCACAGGTGATCTTTTGGGTTATTTGGTGCACTTGGGAAGTGTTGTTTGTTTGTGGGTTCCCCCGCATCATTTCCACCATGCTTCCTTCTTGGTGCATGTGTGATGCTGGGGAAATCCTTGCATGTCTTTTTCATTCCATTTCCATGCAACACTAGTGACATGACCTCAAGTTCCTAGTAACTTTGGTTAGTCCCTTCTGTTGCTATATCAAAATAAGTGCTCAAACTACATGATTGTGTTCCCCTTCGGAATACCCCACGCTCAAGCTTAACTAAACATCCTCTATCCTATCAAAAAAAATCTCTTATAATCCCTATCCCATATCAAAATATCATCCTATAGAAAATCCCCAAAGAACATCTCCCTCACATCCCATTTCCAGAGATACAAAGCAGTCAACTAATGGTGGGTTCTTTGTTTCGTCATCAACTGAAATTAAGGTAAAATTGATGCTACTTTTAGTTTCATTGTAAAAAAATGTTGAATAATGGTTGAATATCATGGAAGTGCAAAAAATAAAAGCTATTAAAAACTCAATCGCAAGCCAATGAAACTTTGTTTAACTGTGAACTGTTAAAAAATTAGAATAAAACCTTTGTTAATTCTGTGCCCTTAGTTGCAGATAGAAAATAATGATGTGCTCTCAGTCCTTGATAGAAAATCATGTCTTGAACATGGAAAAAACCCCCGAAATGTTTTTAAGGATGGTCTAAATGGCCTAGGTGCCCTACACCAATACACCCCCCATGTAAGCCAATATTCCAAAGTTCTTGAATCCAAGCAAATGTAAGTCAATAACACCAACTATTTGACAGAGCCTAGGAAATCATTGGTTCTTCAAGACAAAGATTGTTTGCACGCCAAGCACTATACAAGAACATTTAATAAAAGGACTGAAGTTCTTTGATTTTAAGACTTCAAAACAATATAATCAATACATGGAATGATCAAAACTTATGATACCAATCAATCAATTCTTTTCATATCAATGTTGCATTGAATAGAGATTTTAATCATATAAACACTAGACCGTGTCTTCACAAGCAGATCACATTGACCAATACACCCACCATCCACATCCATCCACTCATGACAAGATCTTGTCCAAAATCATGTTGAAATATCCACTGACATAATCAAGATCCTTCCCTCTCACTTCCTTCATTACATAATCTCTTTTGGAGTATATTCTAAAGTCTTTGAATCCAAGAAAATGTAAGTCAATAATACCAAATATATCACTTAGAAGTCTTGTGAAGAGTCTTGGTGATTTTAAGTGATATATTTGGTGTTATTGACTTATATTTCCTTGGATTCAAGGACTTTAGAATATACTCCAAAAGTGATTATGTAACGAAGGAAGTGAGAGCTAAGGATCTCGATTTAGGTTAATGGATATTTGGACATGATTTTGGACAAGATCTTGACATGAGTGGGTGGGTGTGGATGGTGGTATGGGGGGTGTATTGGTGAAGAGTCTTGGTGAGTTTAAGCCTTTTGAAGCACTTTAGAAATATTGAATACATCATTTCTTGCCAACTATTTGACAGAGCCTAGGAAATCATTGGTTCTTCAAGATAAAGATTGTTTGCATGCCAAGCACTGTACAGGAACAATCAGTAAAAGGATTGAAATTATTTCATTTTAAGACTTTAAAACAATATAATCAGTATATGGAATGATCAAAACTTATAATACCAATCAATGAATTCTTTTCCTATCAATGTTGCATTGAATAGAGAGTTTAATATTATAAACACTAGACTGTGTATTCATGAGCATATCACATTGACCAATACATCCCCCATCCCACCATCCACACCCATCCACTCATGACAAGATCTTGTCCAAAATCATGTTGAAATATCCATTGACCTAAATCAAGATCCTTCCCTCTCACTTCCTTCATTACATAATCAATTTTGGATTATATTCTAAAGTCTTTTAATCCAAGCAAATGTAAGTCAATAACACCAAATATATCACTTAGAAGTCTTGTGAAGATTGTTGGTGAGTTTAAGTGATATATTTGGTGTTATTGACTTACATTTGCTTGGATTCAAGGACTTTAGAATATACTTTAAAAGTGATTATGTAACGAAGGAAGTGATAGGGAAGGATCATGGTTTAGGTCAATGGATATTTGACCATGATTTTGGACAAGATCTTGATATTTCAAAAAATTATTTTAAATGCATTTAACACAAAAAATAAATTACAAAACTAAACCAATGGCATGTTTACAACAAAGAAATAATATGTTGAAAATTCTATTCTATTTAATACATGCCAAATGACCAGTCCCAATAATCCTTAAACATACTTTATGTGATATGATGAATTCTTTAATAATTATTTAAGAATTCATCATATCAAATAAGTTATGTTTAGGAATTGTTGGGAGTTCTATTAGACCTTTGTTGCAAACATGCCATTGGTTCAGTTTTTTTTTTTTTTTTTTTGTGTTAAATACATTTAAATGGAACATTAAACATAGCAATAATATGATTAATCTATTAGTTAACATTTAAAATGAAGATTTTATTTCTCACCGGTCTGCACTTCTATGATATTCAACCACTAGTTCAAACTTACTTGCATATAGGCACACGGTGTCAACCTAGTGTAGCTTCCCTCCTTATACCGCCTCCTTCAGCACTCCTTTACTCATGGACTATGCCAAAATGAAATAAAATGAAATGTGTCGGTAGGCGGGATATATGTATAAAATTTGACTTTTTTTTTACTTCTATTCCCGTGTTGGTCAAAATTACTTTATCTAATATGATGAATTCTGAATAAATGACTAATTCTATAAACTGCTAGCACAAAGGAAGATTTGACCTAGCCAAATCTTCCTTGTACCACACAAAAAACTATGTGATAACTATGTCTACTCCAACATTAATTGTTTAAGAATTTATCATATCAAATAAAGTGTGTTTAAGAATTGTTGGGAGTTCTATTAGACCAAGACTATTTGACAAAGAAATGATGTATTCAAAATTTCTAAAGTGTTTCAAAAGGGTGCTTAAACTCACCAAGACTCTTCACAAGACTTCTAATGTTTGTAAGCTATATTTGAAAAAAATATAAACACCTGACTGTGTCTTCACGAGCAGAGAAGTGACTATTTATAAATAATTAAAATTTTATTGCTTGGTACTTCACTACGTTGTCTTCTTCAACCATACACACTAGTTGTCAACTTCGACCACTTTAATCTTTCTTGCATCATCTTTAACCTTTCAAAAGGTTTTAGGTTCCTATCCTAATGCAATTTAAAAAGGTTTCAGGTTCCTTGACCCTTACATAAATGCTTGGTCAAATCTGCATGTTTTTCAAATGTAAATGGAATACTTTTTGCCTGACATACTTAAATGGAATACACCAAGAAGTACCAAATGATGAATTCTCAATTGTTATAATGGAAAAAAATCATAACCGTCCATTTCTAGAACTTGATTTTTCTATAGTCCTAATGACTTTTCTTCTTTTTTTTTGTCTTTTGTCCCTTTTTTATTTCCTATGTATGTGCTTGGTGACAAGATTTTGAACATTGTTGACATACTTAAATGGAATACTTAAATGGAATACTCAATACCAAATGATGAATACTCAATTGTTGTAATGGCAAAGCCTCAGAACTGTTCATTTCTAAAATTTGATTTTCTACAGTCTTAATTATTTTCCTATAGTCCTCATGATTTTGAACATTGTTGACAAAGAGTGTTTCTTTTTTTTATTATAACCTTAATGATTTTTTTTATTGTCACGGGTTTACACATTTTTTGTTGCTCTTGATAAATTAGGCCTTGAATTTGAATTTTTGTTCACTATTTAATTTCAGCTTCATATTTCATTCATTTTTCATTTACATAGAGACTACACATGCTAATAAAAAGATGAGCTATTTGATTTAAGTTTCATATTTCATTTATTTTTCATTTACATACAGACTACACATTTAGAATGTCCATTTCTAGAATTTTATTTTCTATAGTCTTAATGATTTTTGTATAGTCCTAATGTTTTTGAACATTGTTGACAAAGAGTGTTTTTTTGTGATTATAGTCTTAATGATTTTTCTATAGTCGTAATGATTTTTCTTATTTCTTGTCTTCTGTCCCTTTTTTATTTCCTATGTCTGTGCTTCGTGATAGGATTTTGTCACCTTCTTTTGATGGTATATTTCATTCACTCTATGTGGAATACTATTTTGTTCACTATTTTATTTCAGCTTGATATTTCTTTCATTTTTCATATACACAGAGACTACACATGCTAAGAAAAAAATGAGCTATTTGATTTAGGTTTACTTTTCATGATTGTAAATGGTTAATATTTTTGATGGTACTCCTCGGTGTATTCCATATTAAAAAAATCAGGTTTCTATGGTATGATAAATGTCCCTTTGCATTGAGAACATTAGAGTTGAGAAAATGGTTGTTCAGTGACGATTTGTATATGCAGGTTGCAAACAAATCATCCTTCTTCCACCAACGAGTCATTCCCTTCAAGAAAGACCATGTCTGACAATATCAACCCACAACAAAATAGGGAGACAATTGCTAGAGATTGTGGTCTAACTTTAAAAGAAAAGGTGATGGAAAAATGTTGTTGTCCTTGCAAAATTTGTAAGGGCTTAAAGACTCAAAGATATCTAATCAAAATAGCCAAGGAAAATTGTAGGCAGCATGGTCACATTGAAGGCGGAAACAAATTTCATCCATTGGTATGTATTTCAATAATTTATAAAATACATAAGACATGATCTGATGATGACATCATGGTCATGGTTAATTTAAGGTCATCATTTTGATATAGGTCAACCACCCTGGGTTTCATGTTATGGACCATGACAATCCAGAGAATGTGGATTTCCAAATGACGGAACATGGAGGTTTGAATATAGAAGTAGAAGGTAATGATCCCATGGAAGAAGATCATGATGATCAAGAAGATCATGATGATCAAGATCATCAAGAAGATCATGATGATGATGTTGATGCAGATGACCTTGATGTACCTATACTTGAGAAGGCACGCGAGCCATTATACGAAGGCTCCCAAACAACTCTTCTTGACATTGTACTATTTTTGGTGAACTTGAAGGTTATGAATGGTTTATCCAACATAGCAATGACACGTATGTTAAGGTATGTCATCTTTTTTCATTTTTTTAGTCGTAATTCCCTTACAATTAACAAAGGGTGAATCACGAAGCAATTAATATTATTTATATTAACAAATTATATTTTGGGTCGTAGGTTGAGAGGTGAGTGTTTGTTACCACCATCAAACATTCTACATCGCTCATACCGAGAATTATCTGCCATTAAGAAATATATTGGAATGGAGTATCAAACAATACATGCATGTACGAATGATCATATTATATATCATAAACAACATGAATTTGCAATAGAATGCCCTAATTGTCATATTAGTAGATATTGATTAGATCGAATAACAAAAAATGTCCTTAAATATTTATTATTTAATTGATATTGACTTGATAAGTTAATTAAATATTTATTATTCAATTAATAATTATTTCCTCTATTTATTAAATAAATTATTCAATTTATTTAGTGAATTCTCTATAGTCTATTCTTCTATCCTAAATCTTCTAATTAGTCTTATTAAAGCGATTTAATTAAATATACAATCACCTAAATATGACTAAGTCCCCTAGTCCACCTCATCTACCCACTCACTTGACACATCACTTTGGCTAAAATATTATTAATTATTTATTCATAATTATCCTCACCCACACATATCTGATTCTTAAGGGCTATGTGGCATCATAGGACTTGGTCTCATGACCACATGTCCTCTCTTGAACCAAGTCAAGAGACAATCCCTATTCCTAAGGGACCTCTTAAGCCACCTCTAAGGGTCAAAGGTGACTCATGGGACACTTGCACAAAGAGTCTTCATGAGGAAAAGGTCTTTCCCTCTTTCTCTCTTTGGTCTTTGTGAGACACTTAACATGTGTCTTTCCCTTCCACCTTCTTCTCCTCCATGTCAATGTGAGAGGAACATCTTCCATATTCTTCCTCTCACATTCCAACTACATCCCTATTTCTCTCAACTCCTTCAACAAAGTCAATCATAGCCCTAGGATCTTCCACCTTTCATTCTCCACCATAGGATTGTGCCACCTAGGCCTAGGTCCTCCAAAACTCTATAAAAGGAGCCACATTTCCTCTTTGTCAGCTAATAGGTATTTTTGTAGTCAAGCAATAGGCAGTCAAGCAATTTCAAGAGCATTCAAGTCATATTCAATCCATCTTCATATCATTTGCATTCACCATATTTGTATAATTAGGATCTAGTTTTGCATATAATTCACTTAATCTCCACACTTTGGTATCATCTTGGGCAAGGAGCTTCAAATTGGAAATCTGAGAGCTCAACACATCCAAGAAATCAAAGCATAGGAGGACAATGGAGACAAGCTACATGGTAAGTGAAGGTAAAATGTTATTTTAGCTTCATTTTTATTGTATTCTTCATTGTAGTTTGCTTATTAGATAGATTTGTTAGCTTCTAAGTAGTTTATTTATCATTTATAATAGTATTCAACTAATTTGCATAGACTTAGTCAATGACATCTTTGTATTCTTTCATAATAGTTGATTGATGTTATTGCACTTTCGAGGGCACCTTGTTTATTTCATATTCACTGTTGAGAACAACATAGATCAAGAGATGGTTTCATTCACTTGTCATATTTCTACATATTTCATCCCTATATTTTCTAAGTGCATCATATTTATTGGAATTTATCTTTGTGTTCATATTTTAACATTGCCATCTCCATTGTTTGATTGCCACTACTATGTTATTCTTGAGGGCACATCTGTTTTATCTATTTTCTATTTTGCACATGAATACTTTGTATTTGATACCAGTGAGTGTGGCCTTCGAAACTCTGGATCATTATTACATTGTCTCCTACTAAATGTGCAGGCCCGCAGGCTAAGGCATGGGTTTGTATTTGAAATTATTGGTGTGAACACCCGATGCCCAATGAGCTGTGAGTTAGGGCATCACCATTGATTCCCTATGAAGGCACTGTTGTTTTGAGGTTCCATTTATTGATTATCTTGGACTTTGTTATCTTGATAACCCATGAGCATGACATGGCACATCATTAATTCATATTGATCATTGTTATTTCTTTTATGCATAGCCCAAGAGCATACTAGGGCATTACATATTTGAAGGTGCATTATTATTCAGGGAATTTGTTACTGTCATGGCTAGAGCGCCTGCAAGCTCCTGCATTACAAATGCTTACTGCTGGTGGTTCCATTATATGGCTCGTGCCTTCTGCTAGCATTTGGATTTGTGATGCTATGCTTTGAGTGTTGCATCTTCTCATAGCCCATGACCCTAGGGCATCCATAATGTTCATTTGTTGTTGTTTGGCATTACTTTCTATCTCTGTTATTGTATGCTTTGCATATGGCATCATTATTGCTGTTATCACACAGGCTATTTGGAACCCCCTTATATTTGCTAATGCATATGCTTGATCTTTTATGGATTCATTGTATTATCTTGCCACTTTGATTGGCATTGGTTCAATGTCGATGCTCATTGTTGATTGTATTTGAACTCGAGGCATCGTGAACATATGGTCCTCTATTATTCAAATTTTGGGATGCTATTAATGGCATCGTGAACATATGGTCCTTACTAATGCTGCATCATTTGGATGTACTTTCTTTTGTACAATGTGTGCTCTTGGCCCTTGATGCGATCATCTGATAGGAGACCTAGATTTTTCCTATCATGATCTGCATCAAGGGCCCAGGTCATTCATTGAACTTGTTGTTGGATCAGCTCTCCTATATCTGCACATGAAACAAACACATCAATGAAAACATGGTGCCTCTTTTGTTCTTTGAAGCCTTATGCACATGCCCTAAGCACACCTTTTTTCAGAGGTGCACGATTGAGTGTAGATATGCATTCTGTAGATATTGTGATACTAGCCATTGCATAGATCCATTGGATCTAACCCATATCCCTTCTTCACTTCTTGTAGGTTCTAGATCTTAGGAGGTCACTTGGCAGGACCAGATCCAAACATCAATACCAGGCAATGTTTGGTACCCTAGTATTTAATCATTTTCTTTATGTATATGTATACTCATTTGTTTAATTCTGATAATAGCTATGCGCATGGCCTTTGTCAGCTCAGATAGATGTTTCTCCTTTCATTTCTTTCCCTTTTGTACAGTATACATATATGCATGTGTAGGTTTAGATGCAGTTCATTTCCTTTTACTTTCATGTACTTTTCAAAATGAAATGAACACAAGCTTAAAGAAGATCACCTAATAACACAAACTAGGTTACTATAGCATCATCTAGTAATTAGGTCCCCAATTTAGAAATGAGTAAAAATATGACAATATGTCTACCTTCAACTTTTTTCAATGCACAACAACACTACCTCATACATCAAGTTGAGGACATTGAATTGTGTGGACCTATACAAGCTAGGTCAATGTGGATGGTTGAGAGGCAATTAAAATTTTTGAAAGGCTTGGTTTGACAAAGAGCACATCCTGAGGGTTCTATGGTGGAGGGATATATGGTATACCAGACCATGGTGTACATTAGTGAATATCTTCCTAAGTTTGTAGCAAAGATCCATGTAGATTGTATTTGGGATCCCAACTCCATTAACAAATTCGAAGGGGAGTACTTGTTGGGAAAAGATAGATTGAGGAAAGTGAGAGGTAAATTTAAGATGTTATTGTAGTTAATTAATTCTTATAAATCTTCAATATAAGTTATTTGTAATTGGTGTATTTTTTTTTTATACAGTTGGTTGAGAGTGGGATGCAATACATTTTTATATTACAAACAATATTGATTGGATGACGGTATGGATTGAATAATGTCAACAAAATGGTTGCTCATTAACATGGGAACGTGTTGCTTCATTGGCTATAGAAGTTCATCATAATGGAGATTCCAATGTTACGCCAATGGTAATTGATCTAGCTTATGGTTTAAGAGGTAGAGAGGTACGCAAAAGTTTATTAATGATCATGACCCATATGTTTCATATCAACTCATGATGCAAATAATTTTCACATGCTTAAAAAATTGTAGGTCAAGCACCATGTAGATATGTACTATTATGGCCAAAAATTTCACATAAAAAAGTTTGATGAGACAAAGAAAACTTGTGATTTTGGAATAACTATAGGTTTTGAGGTCACTAATATATCATCTAGAAATGACATACATCCTCAACAATCTCAAAATTGATACTATGGCATCTTGGATGATATAATTGAGTGCGACTTTAACTCCTTCAAAGTAGTTCTATTCATCATCAAATGGTATAGGCTATGACTGAATCAAAATGATCCAAATAAAATTGTTATTCAACATGATAATGGATTTACAATGATTAATAAAAGGTCATTTGAGCCAGTTAGAGATGAGCCCTATGTTCTTCCAAGCACATGTGAGAAAGTGTTTTACTTAGAGGTTCCACGTAAACAGGGTTGGTCATTTGTTGTTAAACATGATCCAAGAGGAAGACTAATAAAGTATAATGTTATAGAAGAAGAAGATATTGAAGATGATGAAGAAGAAGAAGAAGAAAAAATGATGATGATGATGATGATGATGATGTGATGGATGAAGAAGATGATTAATGACATGATTGAAATGTACAAGGTATGTGATTTAATTATTTATATATATTTATATTGATTAGTATATATATTTAATATTGATTTATTGATTTCAATTCTAATGATTACATATTTATTGTGTTCAATTCTAATGATTACAACATATGTGATTTATAATTACCAATGTTTTTCTTATGATGCTCAATTAATTGTTGTTGATACATGTATATATTTTGTTTGATTGTCACCATTTCTGCAAACAGGCAATTGACTATAGACATCATCACCCCTACTATTGACAAATTCCATATATAAGGTAAAGGTAATGTTTTCATGTTTATGATCTTGCATATTGTTCATGTTGTCTTCTAAGTTATTTGTAGCATACGTATCATGTAATTTTTAGCTAACTTAAGATAAATGATTAACATATGCAGGAAATTTAACCTCTTTGGTGAGGATCTCGCATAGTGACATGGATTAGTAGGTATAAGTCATTAAATAGACATAATTTTCTTATATTCTTCTTGTTTATCATTGAGCGTGTATGTTATAAATAAACATATTATATAATCATATAATTTGTCGAATAAACAACACAAAAAGTTTGACATGTTATATTCTTCTTGTTTATCCTTTTATATGATTCCTATTTTTGTGTCTTTCCTTCACTTTCAACTTACATTTTATATCTCCCATGTATAGACAAAGAATAATCGTATGGGCCGTGTCACAACTTGATTATTCTAAATATATTATTTAATTATTATCAAAATTCTATTTGAAGCGGGGACATGACAATATCTCATTTGATGGATTGCAAGACCCACCAAATAGGTACTTATCAAATCTATCTACATCGAATGAGGGAAATGAGGGAATGGTAGATGAAATTTCTACATGTAGTACGACTAAAATAGGGAGATCAACTAGAGGTCAAAATATTAGAAAAAAAATTCAATAAATGTGTTCAATTTTCCCTTGCTAAAGAGGAGTCATGTTCTTATGATAATCAGACCAAAGGCGACATCAAGGTGCCCTTTCGGTACACACATTTTGAGAAAGAATGGGTACCAAATGAGCTACCTCCAATTAACACTAATTTTTGTGTTAATGATAGGATATATCGCATAGCTCCATCCTCATGACATGGTTTGGGCCTATTTTCCATGGATGGGATAAAGGTATGTTACAACAAAGTTGTTGAATTGATGGAGTATGTCAGTCCTTGTTACAATTACAATGATTGGATGCAGAGTGTTCAATATAAAAAAAGTATGCATAGGTATGCACTATCAGCAAATTATATACAATGGAAAGAAAATGATCAAAGTAAAAGATTTTCTATGTACATTGATGGGAGACCAAAAGCAACAAGGAATATTGTGGGTTTTATAAATAGTACGCGACCTTCCTCAACTTATAAGCAACCCAATTGCATATTTGAGGCATGTGAGTAGAATCATGTTTTTGTATGTGTGATAAAATCAATAACTGTAGGGGAAGAACTGCTAATAGATTATCATTTAAATCGCATGGATACAAACAAAGTTAATATCATGAGGGTGGTAAGTACTCTAGATCTTCTGCTACTACCATCCTAGGCCAGCAGTGCATATCCATATTACCCACTTTTTAAAAGTAGCATAACATGTGAATAATTGCTAAGGCTTCAATCGGGAACATACCAACCTCCGCTAAGAGAATCACATTGGGAACCATAGACTTGACCTAAGGAACTACTAGTGATAAGATGCTTTTGGATTCTTTCTATCTATTGCCATTTATGATTTGACATCCTACTCCTCCAAATCTCACACCCATATAGAATAATCAGAACCACCAAGAGACCAAAGAGGGTCTTGCTAGTCTTCCAATCCCACAACTCCACTCTCTTGCATCTATTTTGAAGGAGTTAAGAGGCTTTCCAACCCCCTTGAATTATTTTTGATCTGCATGTCTCCCAACTTAACCTATAGTTAAAATCAATTCCCAAGTACTTGTACTCTTCCACTGTCTCTAAAGGGCTGCCCTCAAAAATAAAAGTATGTTGTTGTTTTTTCTTTTTCAAAGAAAAGATCATGATTTTAGTCTTAGAGATATTAACTTGCATTCCCACCTCTTGGAAAAAGAGCTCCAAATTTTTCAAATGCTCCCTCAATCCTTGAGCAGACTTAGCATTAAGAATAAGGTCATCAGCATATAAAAGAAGCCTCACCACATAACCCAACAGATGAATGCCATCCCCATTGGCCTTGTTTAACCAATCCTCCAATTTATCGATGTAGAGACCAAAAAAAGTAGGGGATAAAGGGCATCCTTGTTTGACACCTATGTCACTCCCAAGCATTCAGACATGCACTCCTTAGTTCTAATTTTGGCTCTGACCTATTTGTATAGCTTATAAACTGTTGCCCTTAACTCTATTGGGACCTCTAACTCTTCCATTCTCTGCTATAGTTTATCTCTAGGAATGGGGTCAAAAGCTTTCTTGAAGTCCACCAAAGAGAAAAAAGCTTCTCCTCCCTATTTCTCCCACACATTTTCAATGAAATACCTTAGAGTGATGCAGTGGTCAATAGTAGAATGTTTTGGTCTGAATCCTGCCTGTCCCTTTGCTCTCTTCTCTTCTTTTTTTGCCCAATCACTAATTCTTCATTCTAACATAGTCCCAAAGAATTTTCCAAGAAGGGTATTCACCATAATGGTATGATAATTAGAGGGGTTATTGATGTCACCACTCTTATGAAGAGGAATGACAACGTTAGTAGTTCACTCCATAGGGAAGCTGCCCCTAGTGACCGAGTTGAAGATATCCTTGATATGCGGGGCCAAGAGTTCCACTCCCCACTTCAAAAATTCTTCCTGCAGCCCATCGATATCTTTTTCTTTACCATTGGCTAGTTTCTTTATACCCAGTTTAATGTCCTTGATAGAAAATAGCTCAGCTGAAGAATTAATTATAGGTGGACTATCTGCCCTATTCGGTATTTCGTATAACAACTTAGCATATTCCAACCATTGAATATTTGTGATGCTATTTTCTACTTGCTTTCTCTTTTGCTGCAATTCTCTCCAAAAGCCTTTGGGATTATGTTTCCCTAAAGAGATTAGCTCTTTCCTTCGTTCAATCACATAACCCTCTTTTTTGGCTTTTATCAGCTGCCTGTAAGCATTGGTGTTTTCCTTGCTAGACTCTCTCTTTGTAAGAGCTCTTTTTTGATATCTTGCATTCTTCATCATACCAGGGGTTAGCTGGGAAGGTGTTTGATATGCTCCTCCTTAGTCTAGACCTCTTGCACTCCTTTAGCACACTATGAATTATCAGAACTAGCATGCTATTGTTCAAGTACTCACTCACTCCATTGTTTTCTTTGGAATTGATGTTGTTGTTAGTCCGCTTGATCTATTGTTTAATAGAATCATAGAATAGCTCATGATTTTCCTAATTTATAAGTATCTTTCCTTGTTTATTACCTTTTAGCCCATTGTCTTGGGTCTACCCCTTTTGTTCTCCCCTTAAATTAACACCATATTTAATAAAAAGAGGCATACGATGAGAATTTAATTTTGTAGGGCAGTTCTCAATCCTAAAGTCCGTCAACTTTTCAAATCATCTTTTCAATAGATACTTCCACCTTGGTATA